>CABHPH010129262.1:36556-47097 GCA_902168325.1 Peromyscus nudipes
AAAAAAAAAACCAAAAAAAAAAAAAAAAAAAAGGCATACCACCATTCCTGGCTATATGTTCTATTTTAAGACTTTTTGAGCAGCCAAAAACAAACAACAATAACAAAACAAAACAAAACCACACCTCACTGTTTACTATACCTGAAGAAATTTTTTAAAAAAAATCAAACATAACTAAATGGTATATTTAGAAACACATTCTATTTGCAAACAGTTAAGAGTCACTGCCTTTACATCTTACACAAACAGAACCAACACAACGAAATGATGACAAATTCTATACTGTTAACATTCTTACTCATGACCCTGAACTTCTGGATCCTCCTGTCTTTACCTCCCTAGTGCTGGGATGTGCTAACTAATACCCAGTTTATGTGATACTGGGGACTGAGTCAAGTTGTGCTTGCTAAGCAAACACTCTACCAACTGACTTATATCCCCTACTCCTTCATAGTTTTTCTCACACAACTATACACAAAGATAAAAGCAATCTTCAAATTTAATCAGGAATGATAGACTAGCAAATAGAAAATATTTTATAAGACCATCGTAACACACTAAAAACGGAGGTGGAGTCGGTGAGTAAAGCTTTTCAGATATGAACTACAAGAGTCAACAAGAGGGCTGGTAAGATGGCTTAGGTAGTAAAAACCTAAGTTGGATCCCTGGGATCTGCATGGTAGAAACAGACAATCCAAGCTGCCCTATGACTTCCACATGTGTGTCACTGCTAGCACCAGCACTCACAAAGCACACACACACAACTGAAAAAAAAAAGAAATAAAGGTCATCAACAACAGACATTCTCAGTTTTCTATTTAGCAGACAACATGAAAGTTTATCAGAATACTTCCAAATAACTGAGTCAAATTCACATTCCTTACTGAATCTGAAACATGTTTAAGTGCAAATTGTGATGGCACCTGTGAAACTTCAAAAAAGGTTCCAGCACTTTCTAGGGGGGAACATCATATAGGTAAGCCAGGTGTTACTCAAAACCTGAGAAAAAGACACATGCTTTTGTTTGTAATTGAAGAATAAGATGAGAACTTGAAATGGTCCCAAGAACAGAGATTAAACACAAGCCTAAATGGCATTCACAGTAAGTTTCTAAACCCTACTGTTAAGAGAGTTACTGAAAGTTGGTACAAGGCAACCACGAAAACATTCTGATTATTAATACCCTGCCTAAGATTGCCAGCTGGGCCAGGCGGTGGTGGCGCACGCCTTTAATTCCAGCACTCGGGAGGCAGAGGCAGGCGGATCTCTGTCTCGAAAACGCAAAAAAAAAAAAAAGATTGCCAGCTGGAAAAGGGCTGGAGAATTAAACCAAGCAGGGTACAAGACTTGCTCCTAAAGCTATCTGACAAACACTGTTAGGTTTTGAAAAGTATGAAATGACATCTGTCATTCTGCTACTAACCTAGCTTGAGTCTGGCTTTTCCCTTCAACAAAAGGTTCAATTCAATTGCTAAGGTTTAAAATTCATACTCCACAAACTATTACCTAACATTTACACTTGTATTTCTAGGAAATATAAATAACCATACCAAGAAAAACTGGAATCTACAATCCATCTATAATGCTTACTACCTAACAATAAGAAATGTATCCATATAAATACAACAGACTCTCAGAGGAAGCAACTGTTCATCCCACCCTATCCCTCAGACATGCTTCTCTCTCATGCACGCACGCACGCGCGCGCACACACACACATTACATCTACTTTCTTATTTCTTAATAAGGTATCTCATTTTATTTGTATAAAAATAAACCTTCTATTCAAAATCTCTTACCTTGTAAAACAAGAGATGTATTTTCTTAAGAAGTAGAGGCCAAGTCAATCCTGTGGGCAACCCAATTAAAACCAACTTTTAGACTGCAATAGAGAATAAATGGAGGCAAAAATCAATGCAGGAAACAAAACAACACGCACAGGCCACACTGAACTGTACATCACGAAGAAGAGTCTGAAACCAGCGGAGCACTTCATAAGAATGTCTAGTTTTGTTGTTTTTAAGGAAAGAGATACCAAAATCCCACACATTTTTAACTACTTTCAAGTCTGAGAACCATTCTATCAAGAATATGCCATTAGGTACTTATATAAAGAATATGCCATATAGCCAAAAAATAAATGTAAAAAAGTACTAAAGCTCAGCTTCAGATGTTAACTGCTTTTTATCACTTAATGTTTATACAATCCAGAAAATTCCATAAAAGTCTATTAACATGTCCAACCTCAACTTTCTTTCCTAAATTCTCACCAAACTTCTGATGAAAAAACAAATTTGCACAATAACAATTCCTGGACAAACTGTCATCAAGTCAGGGATACTCACAGAAACCACTGCAATTACTCTTTCAAATATATTACCTTTGCATCAAAATATCACAGATCACAACACAACTAAAATGCAAGCTCTGTCTCGAAGTACTAATTCCACTATATTCAACATACTGACATTTCTTTGAACGTAATTCACAAAAACTTGTTTAAAAAGTCATCTAAAGCATATCTGTAACCTCAGTACCAAGAGCAGGAGCTGAAATACTACTTAAGTCTGAGACTAACCTGGGCTGCATACTGAGTTCTAAGTCCAACCTAGTCCAACAGCAAATCCTTATTTCAAAAGCAAAATATTTCTCCAGCAAATATCTTTTTTTTTTTTTTGGATATTTTTTTTTTGACTTTATTTTTTAAATTACACTCATGATATTCATTAATTATACTCATGAAATTATTTTTATTTGTGGTATTCATAGATTACATTCACAGTATTCATTCAATTATATATATATAATATATGTATTAATTTTAAATACTGAATGTCATTTATTTAAGGGGAGAGGAGGTCTTAAATACAGGCTTACAGCACAATGGGAGGACCCCGGAGGGCAGAAGTTTGCTACTGATGTTTTACAATCTTGCTTCTAATCTGTTAACGCCCATTATTCAGGGTACCAGGCAAGGAACTTCTCTTAAGCATTCAGGAGTAACTTTATAAAACTTTATAGTAACTTTCCAAAACACAAACAGGGTAGCAGGGCACTTATCTTTCAGAGTAATTTCTTCCAAACTAGGTATTAACAATTCACAACCAAATGACTATTTTTTATTTAATTTTTTATGTGTATGTGTGTATTTCTGTATTTATATCTGTGCACCATGTGAATGCCCAGAGGCCAGAACAGGGCTTCAGAGACCCTGAGACTAGTGTTAGACACAGCTGTAAGCCAATATTCAGGTGCTGGGAATCAAACCCAGATCCTTTAAAAGAGCAGCCAGTGCTCTTAACTGCTGAGCCTTCTCTTCAGCCCCCTAATTGTATTTAAAAGGTCATTTTAAAGTGTATTTTTAATTTTTAACCTTTTTTGGGGGGGAGAGGTACAAGCAGTCCCGGATTGAATCTAAGCCTAATATATTTTAGGCAAGTCCTCTACCACTGAGCTCTATCCTCAGTTCAACATTTTTTTGTATGGACATGTGTGTATATACATGTGTGTGTAGAAGTGTGCATGCCACAGAATGTATGTGGTTGGTTCTCACCTTCTACCATGTGGGTCCCAGGGCTGGAACTCAAATCATCTGGCTTGGAACTAAGTTGAGTCATCTTATCAGCCCTATTATTTTATTTTTTAAATCAGGCTGAAGGGGCTGGAGAGATGGCTCAGAGGTTAAGAGCACTGGCTGCTCTCTTCCAGAGGTCCTAAATTCAATTCCCAGCAACCACATGGTGGCTCACAACCATCTGTAATGGGATTTGGTGCCCTCTTCTGGCCTGCAGGGATACACGCAGACAGAACACTGTATACATAATAAATAAATAAATAAATCCAAAAAAATCTATCTTATTAAAAAAAAATCAGGCTGGAAATCCTTCTGGCTCAAATACACTAGTTGTTTTTGTTTCGGGGACAAGTCTCAGGCAGTCCAACCTAGTCTCAAACTCAGTAACTGAGACTGGTCTTAAGTACTGATCCTCCTGTCTCCATTCCTCAAGTGCTAGACAGATTACAGGTACATGCCACCAAGACCCACTGAAAGTTTGTTTTGGGAGAAGGTCTCACACTGTAGCCCATGCTGGCATTATAGGCACATGCCACCACTTTTTAAAATAGTGATTTTAAAAAAAAAAAATGTGAGCCGGGCGTTGGTGGCGCACGCCTTTAATCCCAGCACTCGGGAGGCAGAGGTAGGCGGATCTCTGTGAGTTCGAGGCTAGCCTGGGTTACCAAGTGAGCTCCAGGAAAGGCGCAAAGCTACACAGAGAAACCCTGTCTCGGAAAAAAAAAAAAAAAGTGTCGGGTGGTGGTGATGCACACCTTTAATCCAGCACTTGGGAGGCAGAGGCAGGTGGATCTCTGTGAGTTTGAGGCCAACCTGGTCTACAGAGTGAGTTCAGGACAGCCAGGGCTACACAGAGAAACCCTGTCTTGTGGGGGTGGAGGAGATGGGGATCTTGGGTTCCAGTACTTGCCTTCTACCTTGAGAAAGGGCTTCTTTTTTTGTTTTTCAGCTGCAATACATCAGGCTAGCTGGCCTGTGAATTTCCCAGGACTCTGTCTCTATCACCTATCTCCCCATAGGAGCACTGAGATTACAGATGTCACTACCTCTTTTTCCTTTACATGGACTGAGGTCCTCATGCTTCCACAGCTTTATGCATTGAACCAAGGTCCCTGACAAACTTCCACCTTTAACTTCAGAGAATAAGAAAACCCTGCCACTCTCTGGTACTGAGATTACCAATGAAACTACTTATCTTAATGATACTCATTATTAAAATTCCTTGAGATCAAGTAAGCCACAGTAATACTTTTTAATCACCGAAAAATAAAACAAATTTTAAAAATCATGTTATTCTAAACTTGTCCAAGGACAAAGCAAACATTTTCTAGCAACCTAAAATATTACACAAGTGAGTTTTGTCAAAAAAAAAAAAAAAGGCCAAGCTTTTAAAATTCTAGAGTATATTAATCTTTAGCATACTACACAAATCGATCCTAACTGAATGTAAGTCTTTTTAAATCACTGTGTACATGTACATGATATATGTGTGTGCACAAGTGCCACACAGAACTGTGTGGAGGTAAGAGAACTCTATGGAGTTGAGTCTTTCCTTCTACCTTTAGGTGGGTTCTAGGGACCAAATTCAGGTCATCAGACTTGTGTGGCAAGAGCCTTTTACCTTCTGAACAACCTGGCCAGCTGTACATTTTTTTAAACTCTTCATTTAATTACATTTATTTCCTTCCTGTATTTGTGTGTATCAGAAAAGCCACAGCCGCCAGTCAGTGGTGGTGCACACCTTTAATCTCAGCACTCAGGAGGCAGAGGCAGGTGGATCTCTCTGAGTTCCAGGCCAGTCTGGTCTACAAACCAGAGTTCCAAGATAGCCAGGACTGTTACACAAAGAAACTCTGTCTTGAAAAAAAAAAAAAGAAAAGAAAAAAAGAAAAAGGAAAAGAAAAGAAAAGCCACAGCCTATGTGTGTAGAGATCAAAGAACAACTTCCTTCTATAGGAGTTCTTGAGATTAAAATGAGGTGGTCAAGATTGACAGTGAGTACCTTTACTCACTGAGCCGTCTCACAGATCCTAATTAAACTCTTCATTTAAAAGTTGTATGTAAGCCAGGTGTGGTGGCATATATCTTTGATCTCAGCATTTGGGAGACTGAGGCAGGCAGATCTCTGAGTTTGAGGTCAACCTGTTTTACGAGTGAGTTCCAGGACACCCAGGGTTATACAGAGAAACGTGTCTCAAAAAAATACAAAACCAAAAGCTGTACCTAGCAGTTTCTACAACTAGGGAAATACAAAACAGCAAGTCTGCTTCAAATTATGGCAATACTTATCTCTCACTGCATAAAGGCTCAACCCTACAGAACCTGGGTAATTTTCTAGGGTTGTGTGTGTGTGTGTGTGTGTGTGTGTGTGTGTGTGTGTTTTGCTAAACACCTGACACCTATTGAGATTCTAATTCAAAATATCTGGTACAGCAGGGTGTCGTAGTGTATGCCTGTAACCTCAGGGCTACAAGAGGCCAGAGGCAGGAGGATCCTGAGTTTAAAGCCAACACTGACTACATAGGGAATTCAAGTCCAGCCAAGATATAATGAGAATCTTTTATCCAAAAACACAAAGTAGGAGGGGCTGGAGAGATGGCTCAGTGGTTAAGGGCACTGGCTGCTCTCCCAGAGGTCCTGCCTGAGTTCAATTCCCAGCAACCACAAGGTGGCTCACAACTATCCATAATGAGATCTGGCATCCTCTTCTGGCCTACAGGCAGAACACTGTATACATAATAAATACATGAATCTTTTAAAAAAAAAAAAAAAAAACAGGAACAAAACACACAGGGTATGGGCTATGGGCCTGGAGCTTATCTCCCACATATTAGGGAACTGAGGTTCCTAACGCTTTTCTTCCCTTTCAGACACAAGACATCCCACATCCACCCTGAGAAGGATAAATTTAGGTCAGCAGTTATGCCCAAAGGGAACTCCCTATATCTACAAGGTTCCAAGAAATTAACAATAAGGAAAATTCTTACTACATCAAGAAATGTTGAAAGTCCAGCTGATCTCAGCAAATGTGTCGTTCAATTTCTGTTCAACTTACAGTACAGAATCAATCCCCACACAAGAAGTGCCATCTGAAGCACCCCCATACCAAGGAGAACTGTACACATCAGGGCTAAGTACCAGCACTTCAGACCTTTTCTAGCACAGCTCTTCTTTCACAAGGCAGGCAAATGGAAACTGAAAACTATAGCACTTTTGTCTCAGCTACTCACCCTGTGAAGACCAGTCATTTTTATCAGTTCACAGTATTTCTGTTACTTTACGTGTGTGCATGTTCTACCTACATGCCCACACCACATGCACAAAGTACTGGTGGAGGCCAGAAGAGTGTGTCACATCCCCTGGAACTGGGGGTACAGATGGATCTGGATTGCCATGTAAGTTCTGGGAACTGAACCCTGGTCTTCTGGAAGAATATATATATTAACTGCTGAGCCATCTCTCCAGCCCCAAGATCACAAACAACGGAGGGAGCACTGTTTTCCAAGAGTCTGCTTATTCCTGTGTGCTAAAATATCAGCTAGTGCCTAATTGAATACAGGATCCCAAACTAAAAAAAAAATCTATCCCACTCACCTGAAGCTCTGGTGAACTTTGGAAGGACACGAGTGAAATAATTCTATGCAAAAAAAAAAAAAAAAAAGTTTTGGACCATATGTAGTGGTACGTGCCTTTAATCCCAAAGCTCGGAGACAGAGCCAGGTGGATCTCTGGAGTTCGAGGCCAGCCTTGTCTACAGGAGTTCCAGGACAGCCAGGGCCACACAGTGAGACCCTGTCTCGAAAAGATAAATAAAAACAGGTATTGTAGCTAGACAATGTGTACATGCAATGCTAGCACTTAGGAGGCAGAGGGAGAAGATTGAGAGTCTGAAGTTGGACTGGACTACACAGAGACTCTTATAAACATACACATTTTATCTATATAAAGTACAGGGACAGGCAAGGAGAAAACTGACCCTGGTTTGCCACAGATCCATTGATATAGTTAAAAAGACCTAAAACAAGCTTGTTTAGTCTATTTTCCGTTTCATTTCCTAAAAGATGTTTGCTTCAATACAACAGATACTAGATATAAACATAAATTATAAGTATTTGCATATTATGACAAGATAAACTTTATTTACCAGCCATTCCGATTATTTGAAACTTCAAAGTAAAAAAATGTCAATCAACAAACCTTTTCATTACGAAGAAAAGGTATAAACTAAAACTCCAGCTTTTCCACTCTTCATCTGGCAATAAACACCGAGAAGTGAATTTTCACTTTGTTCAGGCATCACTCTTTACAGGAATCAGGGTAAAGCAGAGCTACATACTTCAGATCCAAAAGAAAAATCCCAGCAACCCCTTAAATGTTCACCTCAGAGACCAGCAACAAAGTTTCTATTACAACAGGCACAATGTTATCAGCAGTGTAATCGCATCAGAGTCGGCATGAAACCACACTTCATCCCCCTGAGTTTGTCCCCCATCACCAAATAAAACACATTTCAGATCCTGGGACCATTCTTATGAATACATTCTTCTGACACTGATAAAAATGGATAATACTGAATTTTCACATTAACTTTCCATTTAGTACTCAGAGGCAATAGTAAATCAAGACATTTGAAATAAAACACCCCTCCTGTCAAAAAGATTTTAATATTGTTACTACTGATACCAACAAAAATGTCCTTTTTAATTCATTTATACTTCAAAACAAAAATATTGCTTCTAGCCTAACTAGCCACATCTACTTTTACTATGGCTTTGAACTTAAAAACTCTGAAAACCAAAGGGTACATAGGTGGCTCGTAGTGAAACTGCTAGAACTACAAGTGAAATTACTTTTTCTGTGTAGTCTAACCTAACACTTTTAGCAAGTATTCATTCTTATGAGTTTTATTCATTAAGAATATGTAGGCTAGAGCTGGAGAGACTGCTCAGTGGTTAAATCACTGGCTGCTCTTCCAGAGGACCCAGGTCAATTCCCAGCACCCACATGGCAGCTCACAACCATCTCTAACTCCAGTTCCAGGGGATCTGACACCCTCTTATGGCCTCTGAGGTCACCAGGCATGAACATGAAACATAAGACATACATGTAGGCAGAACACCCATACATACAATTGAAAAAAAAAAAGCAGACTAGGCTTTAGGTTTTAAACTGGATTCTCCACTTTAGAGAGATTTCTAAAAGTACACATTGTGTAACCAATTACTAACAACATTTTCAGAAGAAATCATTTATTCAAACTAAATATTGCCAGCCAACTATTATCCCAGTGACTCCGGGGGCTTACTCAATAGTTCAATGGCAGCCTAAGCTACCTAACAAGATCCTATCTTCAATGAGGAACAAACAAAAAACAACCAAACCTCCACAAATCAAACAGTGGAGTGGCTTTCTGCAAACTGGAATAGGACTATCAACACTAGCACTGGGTTCTAGTATCTTGGCCACAGTATAAAACAGAAGTATAAAATGAAGTTTTACACCCAAAAATAGTACCAAGAAGTCCAAAACTTTCAATAGGCAATCAATCAAAACATTCAATATGTCACAAAAGAGTAAAAGAAGCCTAAAGTGTATTGCTGTCTAGAACAATAACGACCAGTAGTTTCTAAAGCGCCACATATTCACCTGACAGATTTGAACATAAAATTAGAATGCATTACAACCCAGTGACCAACATTTAATCAAGCATAAGGCGATAATAAAAATGTAACGTATTTTGATAAACTATCCAATACACGCTAAACACAGCCTTGTGAACTTACCTAAACACAAATATTTCATTTCCTTCAAAAATTACTTTAGGAAAGTTATGTGAGCAGTTCTTCCAATTTTTAATAGCCTTAGAAAAAGGTCCAGACACAATCACTTTCCACCAAATCCAAGTCTCCGTCTCAACAAAAGTAACAAATTTCAAAAACATCAGTTTTATATTTCTATTAATTTTTTTCCAACTGCAAATGCTCTTTAACACTTTAACAGTATACATCGGTTAACAAGGTCCTGAACAATTTTCGTTTCTAAGACTGAAGTTCACCAAAATTTACATTTCAAACTATCCAAGAAGCCTGAAGAAAAAGTCCATGCAGTCTCTCCCTTCAGTTGCCATCCTAGTTTTTCCCACCAGGTTATGTAGACTAGCATCAACTTAACATAAGATGATTCCTGCCAACTGCACACATTCAGTCATCTGTGTGAATCTAGGCGTCAAGAAGGCTTTAGGACCCCGAATACTGCAACATAGCCTGAAATTCTCTACATACACTATCTACCAGAATGAATGAATCTTTTGCACTGAATTAACCCTGAACAGACTACCTGGGAGTCCTTCTAACTTTTCACTATAAAACACACACTGGAGTCCACAGGCTTACCAACGGGCTCAAAACCGCTACATTACTCCACAGCCCATCACTAACCTGTAGATCCTTAAAGGCTTTTCCATCTATTTCACCGCTGCAAACTAGCGCCGCCAACCTTCCGACAGCTATCTAAGGCACCTACCCTCCTTCCTCTCTGTAGCTCCTCCCCAAAGGTGCCGTAAAGGTGCTGCAGGGAGCAGCCCCTTCCCTATTTGGAGACCAAGGACCTGCTATCCTTGCTACACTTCTCGAGACTTCACCCCCTCCTCCTTAGCTACAGGGAGGCTCCAGCTTCCCTATACTCCCTAGGAAGCCCCTCCTCAGCGCTGGACATAGGAAGCACTTCGCTGCAACCCCTGCACCTTCAGCCCCGAAGGCGGCCGGTTCCTGGCCTTGCAGGAGAGCTTCCTCTTCCTACGTGTCCCGAGTGTAGTCCCCTTTTGCTGGTCATAGGCCACTGGGACCTCTTCACTTCGGGGCAGAAGGGGGAGTTAAAAACCTCGGCCCCGTTTGAAGCCCAAGAAACCTTCCCCACTCTGCGTGCAGGCGTTTCATCGTAATCCCCCGCCCCGGTGGTTCGCAGGCCG
>CABHPH010129263.1:416-36151 GCA_902168325.1 Peromyscus nudipes
AATGTCCAGCCTAATACTTTTTAAATTGGTCTTTAAATTTTATTTTACGTGTGAGTGTTTTACCTGCTTGTACATCTCGGAACCACCTGTGTGCCTGGTGCCCAGGGAAGCCAGGAGAGGCTTTCGAATCCCCTGGAACTGGAGGTGTGGATGGTTGTGATGTGCAATAGGGTGCTGGGAACCTGGGTCCTCTGGGGGAGCAGTCCCTCCTCTTGACCACTGAGCCAACTCTCCAGCTCCCAAGCTAGTAATTTAAAAAATGTTGCTGTTCTAGCCGAGGAGACTACCTCTCACTGTTTGGGGAAGAAAAATGCAGGGCAAGCCTAAGGCTGGTGACTAGGTTGACAAAAATTTCAAACTTTCCCCTGGTCATTTAGGAGAATTAGGAAGCTGCATTTAAATGCAAATCACTCACTTCCTTCTCTCCAAACTTCAAACAGTCCAGAAGAGGAAGGGACCTACCCAGGGACATAGAGAGTCAGAAGCAAAGCTGGACTGGAATCCAGGCTTTTTTTTTTTTCTTTTTCTTCTTGCCAGTTGACTGCACTTTAGGACACTGTCTTACCACCATCTGATAACCCTTGTCATGGATGTACACACAGGTTTTGGCATGAACACTTCCACTTCTGGGAGGATCCTTACACACTGTGTGCTGGTGTCTGTTGAGTTCTGTGTATACAATATTTGACCTCTATTGATTGACTGCTGCTGTGGGTCCTACCTTGGCCAGGTGCTGAGAAATCCCAAATGTCTCTGACTGCCCAACACAGTCTATTAGGGAAGCAGATTTGTTCATTTAGGCAGTCAGCATTTATTTTTATTGAGATATAATTCACAGAAAACTTATTTTAAAGTGTACAAGTGTTTTTATGTATGCAAACATTGCCACCATCGAATTTCAGAACATTTTGCCCATCCCCAAAGGAAACTACCCATTAGCAGCTCCTCTCCATTCTCTGCCTCCCCACAGCCCCTGGCAATTCCTGTGTACATTCTGTTCCTACTGATTGCGCCTTCTCTATGTAGAATCACACACCTCACACATGTTCTTTTTTGGTCTGGCTTTTACTCATCCATAGTATATCAGCATGTGGCCAATACTTTTTTTTTTTTTTTTTAAGGATCAGGTCTTACTACATTGCCCTGGTTGGCCTGAACTCACAAAGATTAAAGGCTTGCCACCACACTCAGCATTCATTCTTTGTTATGACCAAATAATAATTGCATGTTTAAATACTAAACTGCATTTGATAGACTTTTGGGTTATTTCCACTTTAAAATTTTTATTTGGTCAGTGTATATGCTTACAGTGTGTGTGCCACCGCTTGGACATACGGAGATGGGGAGAAAATTTGGAGTCAGTTCCCTCCTTGTTCTTGTTTTTCCCTAGCTGTGTATTTGAGGCTGGCTGGCCTACAAGCATCTAAGGTGATTCTTCTGCCTCTGCCCTCGCTGTGGGAATGTAGGGATTACAGATGCACACCACTGCCTTTGGCTTTTATACCTCTGTTCCACTGATTAGACTCCAGTTGTCAGGCTCCTACAACCAGCATTTGTATCCACTTCACCATCTTGCTGGCCCTATTTCCACCTCTTATAGAGATCTCTAGTATTAAATTGGTGAATATGTTGTCCGTTCCCCTAATATTCATCTGGATGTGGATCTGCTGACTCACATGGTGATTGTTACCCTCTCATGTCTCTGTACCACTGTATATCCCCACAAGGAATGCATGTGAGTTTCAGTTTCTCCACACATCTGATTTGTTAAACTTGTTAAAAGTTTTGTTTTGTTTTCTAATGTTAGGGATTGGATGCAGAGTGTCATACATGCTAGGTGTTTTTGGTTGTTTTTGACCTTTCTGTTCTTTGGTAGCTCCCAAAGAAATCACACATGGAGGCTTGTTCTTAATAATAAATGCCTGGGCTTAGCTTGACTTGTTTCTTGCCAGTTTTTTTTTTTTTTAATTATCCCGTCTACCTTTGGCCTTGGGGCTTTTATATTTCTCTACTCCTGTATACTTTTCCTTTCCTTCTTACTCTGTGTCTGGCTGTGTAGCTGGGTGGCTGGCCCCTGAAGTTCTGCTCTCCTTGTTCTCTTGTTCCTTCTTCTCTTGCTCCTCCTTGATCTCTCTTCTTCCCAGATTTCTCCTTCTATTTATTCTCTCTGCCTGCCGACCCCACCCATCCTTTCTCCTGCTTCACTATTGGCTGTTCAGCTCTTTATTAGTCCATCAGGTGTTTTAGACAGGCACAGTATCACAGCTTCACAGAGTTAAACAAATGCAACATAAACAAATACAACATATCTTTGCATCATTAAACAAGTGTTCCAGAGCGTAAACAAATGTAACACATCTTAAAGTAATATTCTCCAACAGCTAGGTGAGCATTTTATTGCTAAAATACATCCCCAGTTTCTCCTTCTACTTCATTTTTTTAGATGAAGTCTCATATAGCCCAGGCTGTCCATGAATACACAGCAATCCTGGCTCTTAATGTCTTTTTATTGTAGCGATCCTAGTGGGTGTAAAGCACTGTCTCCTCTGTATGCCTCTCCATGCGGAGATGACGAGCATGCCCTGCTGTGTCTTTGTGTCTCCCTGGGGGCCAGCAATCCAAACTCAGGCCCTCCAGTTTGCAAAGCAAGTACTTCATTGACTTAGCATCTCTTACTAAAGCCCAGTTTTGTGATATGTTTTTTAAAGGGAAAAGTAAGTTTACCAAAGCCTCTAACTTAGTCAGGGAGGAGGACAGTGGAAGACACCACCATGAGGAAGTGACTAGATAAGGTTGGTGGCAAATGCTACTGAGGTAAGGATTTTGGATATTCTCATAAGGCAAAGAGAGGCTCTGAGGATTTTCGCAGAAAATGACATGGTGATTTGTCTTTTGTTTTGTTTGTTTGTTTGGTTGGTTGGTTGGTTTTGGTTTTTGGAGACAGGGTTTTTCTGTATAGCGTTGACTTCTGGAATTTGCTCTGTAGATCAGGCTGGCCTCGAACTCACAGAGATCCTCTTGCATCTGCTGAGTTACTAGGATTAAAAACATGTGCCACCACTGTCCAGCAACAAGTTTTTTTTGGTTTTATTTTGTTGTTGTTGTTTGTTTGTTTTTTGTCTAGAGCCAGGTAAGATGGCATATGCCGTTAATCCCAGCACTCTGGTGGCAGAGACAGGCAGATCTGTGTTCAAAGCCACTCTGGTCTACAGAGCAAGTTCCAAGACAGCCAGGATCATACAGAGAAATGCTGTCTTGAAAAAACCAAAATATAAAATATCAGTCTAGGGAGCTGGGCATGATGCCATGCACCTTTAATCCCAGTACTCAGAGACAGATAGGCCAGTATCTGAGTTCTAGGCCAGCCTGGTCTATGTAGCAAGTTATAGGTCAGCCAGAGCTACATAACATAGTAAGATCCTGTCTCAAAAAACAAAACCAATAAAAAACAGTGTAGTTCTGGAGACTCACTTGTCAGTTAAGAGTGCTTCCTGCTGTTCCAGAGCACCTGAATTCAGATCTTAGCACTGATGTTGGATGACCCCCTCAAGTGTTTATGCACATACACACAGACATGCATACACATGAGGCATATACACAGACACACAGACACACAAAATTTATAGCAATAAAATAAAATGCTAGTCTGAGTGTTACCTGAAGAATAGTTTGGTAGAATGAAATGTGGTCCCACTAGGGGTCCTCTGTGGTAGTTCACCTGAGTGGCATACTGGATTGTTGGGTGGCAGATAGAGACAGGTGAATGAATACAGGAACTATTTAGGAAGAAAATACTCTGGCACTAATTAGATGGGGGGGATAAAAGAGGTATCAAGCCTGCATTTATATTGGGCAACTGGTGATAAGGAACACTAGAGGAGATTAAGTGACCATTTCCTGGGACTGATGACCAGTAGCTCAAAATAGGCTTTTGAACTTGTGATGGCTGTGAGACAGCTAAGTGACATTGAGTAGAAGTTGGATATACAGGTCTAGTGCTCAGGAAATATCTGGGCTAAACATACAGCCTAGATGGGGGATCTAAAACCACACGGGTGGATAAGATGGTCAAGTGAGAAGGTGCAGATAATAATTGATTCCTAGGGCTAAGTAGACAGGTGCTGGGAAAACCAGGAGTGGAGTGTCATGGAAGCCAGAAGTTACCATTTTGAATTTATCAATTGAATATTATTGAAATTAAATAAAAGCTGATGGGCTAGGTGTGGTGGTGCACGCCTTTATTCCCAGAATTTGGAAGGCAGGCAGATCTCTGTGAGATCAGGCCAGCCTGGTCTCCATATCAAGCTCTAGACCAAACCAAATTACATAGTGAGACCCTGTCTCAAAAACAAACAATTATACAAAAAACCAAGTGGATGACAGTTACCAAAAATTCATGTTCCTGGTCCAAGAGGTCCCTGGGAGGCAGAAACAGGCAGATCTCTGTGAGTTATGCCAGCCGTGTCTATGAGTTCCTGGACAGCCACGGCTATACAGAGAAACCCTGTCTTGAAAAAAAAAAAAAGAAAGAAAGAAAGAAAGAAAGAAAGAAAGGAAGGAAGAAAGAAAGAAAGAAAAATTTTACTTCGTAAAATATTGTGATTTATAACCAAATCTTTGGCAATTTCTTTCCTGAAGGCCGGGATGCATCTAGAGCATTTGTGACAGGAGACTTTTCTGAAGCTGGACTCGTGGATGATGTAACTGGCTTGTCCTCCTCTGAGATACTGATACTTCAAAATTGGATTTCATTCTACGAGAAGAATTATGTATTTGTCGGTATGTAGTCCTTGACTGTAGATTTCAGTTGCTTATCTTGCCGTGTTTTTCAGGGTATCTAGATTTCAGTTGGTTATCTTGCCTTGTTTTTCAGGGTACCTGGATTCTTTAGGAACTGGGCTCAAGGTAAAAATTTGAAACCAGCCCCGGGTTTTTCACATTAGGTTCTTGCTGGTAGTGTAGGAGTAATCTGTAGGAGGTCAGCTCCCACCTTTTCCAGGGTTCCTATGAAGAGAAGAGAGGAAAAATGAATTTGTAGATAGAAAGATAGTAGAAATGAGACAGGATAGCTTTGGGAGGACCTGGGTCAATACCCAATAGCTCCTTCTGTCTCTAGGCTTTTTATAACAATGCCAAGGGGCAGGGCAAAAGACCTCCCCCTTGCTAGATCAAAGCACACTGCACAGCCAAGTGCAGACTCTTCCAAACACCTGGTAACCATGCCCATGGTCCAGTCATTCACCTGTGCAGACCTGCTGGGTAAAACAAGCTCAGATCTCACTGGGAAACCTCTGTGGGTCTCCACAGTAATCCTCAGAAGAAGATGAAATTGTGGATAATCTTGGGAGAGGACTGCCAGGCCTCTACTTCGATGTCAGTGGCCCCCAGCCCGCATCATCTGCGTTGGATATGAACAGCCAGCTCCAAGAGGCATCCTCCCTTTGGCTCCAGTACAGTTAGGAAGGCTTGAAGCCACTTGTGCGTGGTTCTGAGGCTTCCTTTTGATTGCTCTCTGATGAAGCAGACATCTTGAGTGAACTGTTTCTGAGATGGAAGATGTGCCACTCACACATTCATTTATTCATTCATTCAGGGTTTCATGCAGCCTGGCTGGTCTCAGACTCACTATGTAGATCAGGCTAGCCTTGAATTCCTGATCCTACTGCCTCCATCTCATGTATTAATGCCAGTTGTGTGTTGTCCTGCACTTACTGCTTAGTGGTGATACATGAGGGACGTAACTCTTAAATGAGCACACAACTGACAGACAGCGGTCACTACAGTCTTTCCTGAGCACTGAAATCTAAGATGGCTGAGGCCAGTCCTTTCATCTGTGTGCAGCCCCACCTCTCATGGAGCCCCACGGGGGCTTGACTGGCTTCTTGTGGATACCAGTGTCCCTTTACCATTGGAATTTCCTGCCCCTAATGCCTCTAAAGGCTTGCTTTCCTTATTGCTTGGGCTTCTTATTCTGAGAACCATGATATTTTCCTTAACTCTTCTATTCAACATCCAGTTGTGCAAGCTCTGATTTTATAAGATCTGAAGTGAGTGCCTTTCCATTCCATTCCTCTTCACTCCTCATCTTCGTCCATTGTTGACCTTCCTTGTCCCACATCTACTCCTCTTCCCACAGTTAGCATACCCTTAGTCTGCCCTAGATGGTCCCCAAGGTCACAACCATATATGTCCTCTCTACTCAGTGCACTTGTTTCTCCCTGTTCTCCAGGATGTTGCCAAGGGACAGTTGAAGTGTCGCTGATCTACTGAAGTCCTGCGTGCTATGCAAGCAGCCCTACGGACCAAGCTTTTTAAATTCTGTCAGTTTGTTGGAAAGTCCCTGGTCACAGAGCCCTAAGTTGGTTGGCCGCTTGTGACTGGCTGGGGTTAGACTTTGTTTCTACTTCAGTCTTTATCAGAAGTGACCATATTCAGCTTCACTTATGCTCAGATGGGTCATAGTTATTCTGAGGCCTAGTTGGTGTTTTATGGTGAGGTTTTGTGTTTTGTTTTTTTTTTTCCTTGATTTTTTGAAACAAGGTCTCATAGAACCCAGGCTGGCCTCAAACTTGTTGCATAGCTGATGTTGACATTGAAGTCCTGATCCGCCTGTTTCAATACCCCTAGTGCAGCAAGTATTCTTGTCAGACCATCTTTGGACCTCCAGCCCACAAATAATGACCTGGAGACTTTTTATTCATTATGAAATGTTTGCCTTAGTCGAGGCTTTTCCCCAGCTAGCTCTTATAACTTAATTAACCCATTTTTTTTTAACTACATTCTGCCACGTGGCTTGGTTACCTGTTCTTATTATGGCACATCCACCCTGCTCTGAGTCTGCTGCTGAAATCTCAAACCTAGATTCCTCCTCCCAGTTTCTCTCTCTGTCCAGAAGTCCCGCCTATACCTCCTGCCTAGCTATTGGCCATTTGGCTTTTTATTACACCAATAACAGCAATACATCTTCACACAGTGTACAAATATTCCACAACACAGGAGTGTGTTCAGTGCAATTCTTGCCAAAGCTTTGGCATGAGGACCATCTAAGACTTTGAGGGACATCAGAGGATAAAGACAAATTTCCAAGGATCGTATTGACTTGAACACAGTTAACAAGCTATCATTGTAGTTGTACAGCTGGACCTCAGGGGAAATGAGGCAGATTTTGTTGTGCTCTGGATACACATTTAGAGACTCAGCTGGTAAACCTGTTCTCATAATGCAGCATCTAAAACTCTGCCTCTGCTCCTGTTAGCCTCTCTTTGGAAATCATGTCTCAACAAGATAGAATCATCCCATGCCATACAAAGCCCTCTGTACCAAAAATTTGGTTATAAGCCAACCTAAAGATGTCTAATCTGACACTAAGGTCCTGATCTGTCATCTATTCGTTTAACAAACATTTAAAACAGATGCTCCGAGCCAGACAGCAGTGGTATACGCCTTTAATCCCAGCACTCGGGAGGCAGAGCCAGGCGGGATCTCTGTGAGTTCGAGGCCAGCCTGGGCTACCAAGTGAGTTCCAGGAAAGGCGCAAAACTACACAGAGGAACCCTGTCTCAAAAAACAAAAAACAAAAAGTACACAAGGGGCTGGAGAGATAGATGTCTCAGTGGTTAAAAGCACTGACTGCTCTTTCAGAGGACCAGATTCAGTTCCCAGTACCACATGGTAACTCACAATCATCTGTCACTCTGGTTCCAGGGGATCTAACATGCAGTGTCCCTTCTGAGCTCCATGGGCAATGCATACATGTGGTGCACAGACATAGGTTCAGTCAAAACACTCATACACATAAAAATTTAAAAATAAAAAGAGCATCCAAATTAGGCCTATGATTCTAAAACTTGCAAAACTGAGGCAGGAGAATCAAAAGCCTCAGGCTAGATACTGAGGCCTGTCTCGAAATAAATTAAAGGTTACTAGGTAAGGACATACCTTAGTGGCAGAACACTCACTCACCATGTGTGGAGCCCTAGTTGTGTTCTGAGCACTGGGGGGGGGGGGGGGGGTGGAAATGCCCCAGATGCTTTGTGGAGGAAGTACTATAGGAAAGCCTGAGCTGCAGCAGAGGCCAACTGGAAGGCTGTTGTCTTAGTCTATGTTTTGGATAAGGTGGCAGCAGTGGAAATGGACGGAATGGACAATCAGAATATATTTCAGAACTGACAAGGTTTACCCATCAGCCATGAATGAAGGAAAGTACTTACTGAATGTGAAGGAGTCAGGAGAGATCCACTGCTCTTGACATAGATGGCCCGAGGGAGGTACTAGTTTCTGTTGCTGTGATAAATTGCCAGGACCAAGGCAGCTTTATTTGGGTTTAATGGTTCTAGAAAGAGTCTGTAATGTCAAGGGAAGCATGGCAGCAGGCAGTGAATCAGGAAGCTGAGAGATCACTTCTCTAAGTGTAATCACAAAGCAGAGAGAGGATGTGAAGGGAAGGGCAGCAAGGCTATAAATGCTCAAGTCTCTGCCCTCAGTGACCCTACTTCCTTCAGCGAGTCTACACTACCTCCCCAAATAACACCACCAACTAGGAATTAAGTGTTCAAATGCCTGAGCCTATAGAGGACATTTCTAATTTAAAACCACAGGAAGTTGGCAAGGGAGTGGGACCTGAGAGTATG
The DNA here is from genome assembly GCA_902168325.1 of Peromyscus nudipes. Taxonomy (NCBI): domain Eukaryota; kingdom Metazoa; phylum Chordata; class Mammalia; order Rodentia; family Cricetidae; genus Peromyscus; species Peromyscus nudipes. The sequence goes on from CABHPH010129263.1 coordinate 9,047, forward strand.
AATGAAGTCTAGGGCTCTCCATTGGAACCTAAGTTCAGCTCAGTTCTCGGAGACTGACTAGAGAGGTTGGACCCATGCTACCTCCTATTTGATCAAACCTCCCTGAAGTGTTTTCTGGGGCTTCCTCTCTACCCAGTAAGGTGGTACCTTTTAAGACCTCAGGCCTTGGACACAGCAAGCTGTGGTACTTAAAGAACTAAACCTTTTTTGTGTTGGCCTGTGGGCTGCAACCACTTGGTAGTTGCTTTCATAGCTTAAATATTAAGAAAATTTGAAAGCCATTTTAAAAACTATTGTCCACTCTCCTATGTCCACTAAGGACTTCAGAAGAAAGTGGTGGAGGAGAAAGTATGGGCTCTGAGCTGGTCTAACTAACTAAATAGTTCTGTAAGACAAAGTAATTGGACATGGACCCAAAAAAATGTGGGCTAACAAACTGTATGTTCACTCAACATTACTAAATACTCAGTGTTCCCCCAAGCACTACAGAGCATTGATAAATGTGTCACACACGTTCTGTTTTCAGAGAACTGATATTGTCTGGAGGTGATAAAAATACGATCATTTCCATGTTGGCAGCTAGCTGACTCTTTAGCCCCAGCTAACCAGAATCACAGATTCTAAACTCAAAATAGCAAATGGCGCTGATAGAGTCTTTAAGTGATTTCAGACATCCTCTGGAGTTTCACAAGCCAGGCCTCCATCATCTGCATCTCTCAACATTCTTATCTTCCATGCTCCTCCCATGGAACAGCTCACCAAGCTTTGAACACTCAGTGACTTTTCTAGCCCAAAGTGCCAAAGTCCTTCTACAATCCTCCCCAAAACAACTGGCCAGGTGTGTCACAGCAATACCCCGTGACTTTGGTGCCAGTTTCTGTTGTAGGGTTTCTGTTGAGGTGCTGAAACACCATGCCCACAAGGAACTTGGGGAGAAAAGGGTTTATTTGCCTTACCCTCTCTGCTGCTCTGCCCTTTTCCTTGTTATCCCAGGGAGACTGGTTGGAAGGTTCTACGGAGAGGATGGGCTGCCCACTCCAGAACTAACCCAGGTAGAGGCCATGGTGGCCAAAGGCACGGAGGCCAGTGACCAGCAACAGAGAGAAAAGCACAGGTTCCCTCCATGCAATGCCGAGTGGAGCTCTGCTAAGGGGAGCCGGGTCTGGTGCTCCCAGAAGAGGTAAGCAGCCTTCCTTCTGCTCCGCCACCTCTCCTGAATCCAGCTTCTAAGCCATCCTTTTATTATCTCTTTATTTATTATTCAGGGAATCCACAACTGACTGCTAAGCTAGGGAGCTTACGTGTGCTGCCTGTACATGTCAGATCTTCTGAGTTACATTCATTTACTTTCTGTAATGAAAACACCTGAATGAAGCAATTTAAGGGAGGAAAGATTTAACCAGTTTTAAGGTTGTAGAGAGTACAGTCCACCACAGCAGAGAAGGCATGGTAGAGCGGCTTGGTGTGTGGCCGTGGAGGTGTGTAGCTACCAGTTCTCATATCATTACAGATGGGGAAGCTGAGGTTGTGCCAGAACCAGCAGCAGACACAACCTTTAAGGCCTGCCCCAGTGAGCTACTTCGAGCTAGGACTCAGGTACTTCTACAACCTCCCCAAACTGCTCTAGCAGCTAGGGACCAAGTTTTCAAATCTAGGGACCTGTTGGGGACATGTCATATTCAAACCACAAGATGGGGATTAAAGAAAAATCCTGATATTAGGACCTTTAGTACCCAAAAGAAAACCTTAGGGTTGAGAAAGGCCCGAGACCTGGGCCTCTTCCTCCCCTCTCAGTCTCCCAGAGATCCTGCTAAAGGAGAAATGCTGCTCTGGGAATTCGATGGCACAGGTACTATTTCTTTTTTAAAATTCATTTTATCTTGTGTGTATTGGGAGTGTCTGTGTATGTATGTATATGCAGGGCCTGCGGAGGTCAGAAGAGGACATTGACTTTCCTGGGACTAGAGTTATAGGCAGTTGTGAGTGACCATGTGGATACTGAGAACCTAACCCAGGTCTTCTGCAAAAGTAGCAAGTGCTGAGCCATCTCTCCGGCCCATAAAGTTTCGTGATTTTCTTCTCTTTTTAATTTTTATTTGTAAGTGTGTATATACGGGGTTGGAGAGATGGCTTAATGGTCAAGAGCACTTGTTTCTCTTACAGAGGGATCCAGCACCCACTTGGTGGCTCACAACCATCCATAACTCCAGTTCCAGGGGTTCTGATGCCCTCTTTGGACTTCTGCAGGCACCAGGAACACATGTGGTATGCATATATACACAGAGATAAAGCACTCACACATATAAAATAAAAAAAGTCATGTGAATGTAAATGCCCAAGAGTCCAAAGATCTTGGGTCGCCTGGAACTGGAGTTACAGGATGTTGTGAGCTATCAATGTGCATGCAGGGAACCAAACTCAAGAGGAGCAGTATGTGCTCTTAACAGCTGAGCTTTCTCTAGCTCGGGTACTACTTCTTGACTACTTCTGCCTGTTCAGCCAGAGATGATTTTCAGTTTCCTGTTTGTCAGCACAAATTATTCCCGCCCGCAGGAGAGTGGGGTGGGAGGTGGACCCATTCTTTGATGCCCTAAGGTACTGTTTTATTTTTATTTTTAATTTTTTTTTTGCAACACAATCTCATGTGGAGATCCTAGATCGACCTCGAACTCTCTGTTCAAGGATAACCTTGAACTTCTGACCCTTCTGTCTCTACTGAGACCAGGAATTAGCAGCATCCACCACCATCATGCTGGGTTTATGTAGTGGTAGCCATGGTTTGAACTCAGGGCTTTGTGCAAGCTCTGCCAATTGAGCGACATCCCCAGATGTTTGTAAAGCACTGTGGTGGCTGGAGTGTCGCTTAATGGTGGAGCACTTGCTGGAACACAGCCCTGGGTTCAATCCTTAGCACTGTTAAAAGCAAGGCAACAAACCATAAAAACCAAAACATAAAAGCCCTAGTACCCTGAGCATTTCCGGGAAGTGCAGGCTGGATAGAAGTCTCTTCCTGCGCGAGCACTGTGCAGTGAGCGGGGCTGCTAAGCGTGGTGCCCTAGAAATGACTCCAAACGTCTGGTCAGCCACACTCAGACTTCAGCTCTGCTCTCTCACACCTCCTTCATCTCTGGTGAGGTGACAGTGGAAACCAGAACTAGACAAAGCTCCTAGATGCAAAGGATCAAACCAATAGTCAAGCTCTTCCTGAAGAGGACTGGGGAGAGGGGCCACACTCCTGTGTGCTAAGCTGTGTAGGGCTGCCTTCCTTTTTGGGTTTTTTGTTTGTTTGTTTGTTTTTTGAAGACAGGATTTCTTTTTGTAATAGTCCTGGCTGTCCTCAAACACTCTCTGTAGACCAGTACTGGGATTAAAGGCATGCGCCCACCACTGCTACCACCACCACCACCACCACCGGCATAGAGCTGCTTCTTCCACCAGGGATCTATCTATCCATTGAGTAGACAGAGCAAACAGCCAAAGCCACTGGCTTTCTCCAGGGGTAGCCACTGTACCATCCTTTCTGCTTTAATTTGGGCAGTAAGATGAGGGTTCAAAAAGAAAAACTTTCAGAGACATGGCTTTTATGGCACCATTGGAGCCTGGTCTCCCACCTAACAGGACAGTCTGAGACCTGGCTATCCTTCTTGGGACACAATCCTGGATATAGGTAGACTCAGAAGGCACTGGTGATATAGGAGGTGCTAGAAGCCTGTGGTGTTCAATTAGATGCCTCCTGTACCCCTTGAGAGCCTCCCCCTCCCCCAAGATGCTTCTGTCTCATGAACTCCCTTGCATTCAGGACTGAATTGCTCAGGCCCAGTCTCTCACAGAATCCTTCCAGAGCTGTTCCTGAGCCTCACCCGGTGTTGTTTTCTATTGACTTGAGTGCCTCTGAAAGGAGCGCTGTGAGCAGGGACCAGGGGTAGAGTAAAGATTCCTGGTGGAGTGGACAGCTGGACCGAGAGAGGAGTCATTTTGGTGCCTAAGCAGCTCTGCTCATGGATAAGATACAAGTACAATGGTTTCTAAGAGTGCCAGTTCCTCTAGCAACCTGTGATCCTGGTCCCGAGCACTGGAGCCCAGGTCAGTTTCTTTTTTTTTTTTTTTTTTAAGCACAACCACCTGGGGTTTTGTGTTTTTTTTTTTTTTTTTTTTTTTTTTTTTTAAAGTTTTTTTTATTTATTTATTTTGTATATAGCATGTATGACCAGAAGAGGGCACCAGATCTCATTACAGATGGTTGTGAGCCACCATGTGGTTGCTGGGAATTGAACTCAGGACCTCTGAAAGAGCAGTCAGTGCTCTTAACCTCTGAGCCATCTCTCCAGCCCCCAGGTCAGTTTCATAACTGTCACTTTCCTTCAGCAAGGCCTCTGAGTCTGCCAACTGTCAAATGCAGCACCCTGAAGTAAGTTAGGTTCTTCTGCCCAAGATAGGAGGTTGCTATGGTATGCTGGGCCAGAGTGGAATCCTTCCCTGAAACCCAGCAGTCTCCAGCACAGCTTGCTGCCACACTAATATCATGGCCCACCCTCCCAAGTTCAAGCTCAAAGGTGAAGATGCTGCTCAGTATGGATGGGAAGGCCAGAGGACCAGGGCTACTCACTGGCTTGTCAGGGAGACCTCTCAGTCACTAGCACCAACTCAGGGAAGTGGCACTGCTGCTGCTTGGGAAAGAAAAGGGGGTGGGGCAAGGCCCAGTGAAGGGACACTGAAGCTGGCTTCCTCCTGGAGACGGGAGTATTAGCATTGTGTGTGGAAAACCTGAGAAACAGGAGAGCTTGTAGCCAGCTTGAGATAGGAAGTGGAATGAAGGGCTGCTTCTTTTCATAACACCCTGCAAGCCCTCCTCTTGTCCTGGGGGCTTGTGAATTCATGCTTTTAAGAAGTCTTCTTTCCCTTTTTCCTAGTGGAGGTGTGAACAGAGACTGGACTGGTGTCCCCAGGAAGCTGTATAAGCCAGGGGCCAAGGAGCCCCACTGTGTGTGTGTGAGAACAACTGGCCCCTCTAGTGAACAGCAAGACAACCCTAGACACTTAAATCGTGGGGACTTGGACAACCCCAACTTGGAAGAATATCCAGGCTGCTCACCTCTGGCCATCGAGTGTTCCTTCCCACCCTAAGATGATATCCTGTATGTTGATGACACATGGAGAACCTTCCCTAGATCTCCAGAAAGCCCTTAATATTTATGCTCTAGGAGGCTCCTGGCAGGAAAATAGGAGGGTCAAAGACTCCACCCTCACTCTGCAAATGTGTGTCACAATTCTGTTGGCTGAGACAGGAGCATGATAACTGGTATGGTCAGTTTGTTTTGACACTGTTTGGAACCTTGGCCCCCTGTCATCTTCCTTCAGAGCCCGCAGTCATTCATGAACACAGTGTGATCAACGTAGAACTGCCTGGATAAAGTCTGTGAGCTCCAGCAAGGGACTTCCCATGGACTCATTGCTGCCCTAATCAGAGCTTCGGCTCTGCCCATCATGCCAGTCCTGCTGAGACTTGGAGCAGTAGCAGAACAAGACTGTGGCTCTCAGCAGAGAAGCAGGCATTTCCCAAGAAGCCTCAAATCTTGCAGACAGGGTCTCCTGGAGCTCTGGCTGTCCTGACATGGAACTCACAGGGATCCATCTGCCTCTGCCTCTCGAGTGTTGGGATTAAAGGCCTATGGCACTATACCTTGCTAATTCTTACCTATTTTGATCTCTGCTACTTTTTAAAAATTTACTTGGCTTTTTGAGACAGGATTCATGTATCCAGGCTAGCCTTGAACTCGGTAGGTAGGCATGTGGTACCATGCCCAGTTTATATAGTACTAGGGATTGAACCAGAGTTGTATGCATGCTAGGCAAGCACATTACCAACTGAGCTACATCCCTAGGTCCTTGATCTTCATATATCTTGACTATTGACCATGATGTCCTACAAGGTCCCCATAAAGCCCTCACTTACTGCACTGATCCCACCAAAGCTCTTCCACGTCTCTGAAAGCTTCATCCCCCGGAACCTTCTTGGCTTTTCTTTCTCCTACTTCAGGCAGTACACTGCTAGGCAGTATCTCCAATCCAAAGGGCTTGATAATAACAAAGTCTGTGAGCTCTTTCTGGAGGCACTGCAAATCCCACGTTGCCTTTGTTCTTTATCGTACATGATGTCTGTGTGTGCATATATCAGTGAAATGTGATGTTAGATGTCTTCCTGTATTTCTCTCCACCTTCTATAAGACAAGGTCTCTCTCACTGAACCTGTAACTCTTATTTGACAAGACTAGTTGGCCAGCAAGTTCCAGGAATCTGTCACTTCCTTCCCAGTGCTAGGCTCCAGGTGTCTATCATCATGACTGGCTTTTTACAGAGATCAAACTCCAGGCCTTCTGCTTGTATGGCAAGTACTTTATCAACTGAATCATCCCCCGAGCCCTACAAACCCTACACTGGTAATGCCTTCATCCTCTCTGTCACCAGATGTCAGCTGTCAACTTGACACAAACTTAAGAGTCACCTGGAAAGAGAATCTCAACTGAAGAATTGCCCAGATCACATTAGCCTGTGGCATGTCTGTGAGGCATTTCCTTTCTTTCATTTGTTCTTAAAAAACAAATAGACAAACAAAAAGCAATGTTTCTCTATGTAGCCCTGGTTGCCCTGGAACTTTCTGTGTGACCAGGCTGGCCTCAAACTCATAGAGATTCCATCTGCCTCTGCCTCCCAAGTGCTGGGATTAAAAGCAAGAAGCAGCACCATGACTGATCCCTTTATATCCCTGTGTGTGCACATGAGGACTAGGTATTTTGTTTTGTTTTGTTTTGTTTTATTTGTTTTTGTTTTTGTTTTTCAAGACAGGGTTTCTCAGTATTTTTTTTTTAATTGCTAATTGAAGGCACATGGCGGGGGTGCACACCAGTCTGCTGTGGGCTGTGTCACCCCTGAGCAGGTGGGCCTGGTTGTACAAGAAAGGTAGCTGAAGCCAGGCATCGAGGCTCACACTTTTAATCCCAGCAGAGGCAGATGGATCCGTTCTACAAGAATGAGTTGGGGGGGCGGGGGACGGGAAGGGGGGAGAACAAGGGAATCCGTGGCTGATATGTAAAATTAAATTATAAAATAAAATAAAGAAAAAAAAATGAGTTCCAGGACAGCCAGGGCTACACAGTAAGAAAAGGTGTCAGCCAAGCAAGTCAGCTAGCAGCATTGCTCCATAGTTTCTGCTTCATTGGCTCCTGTTGATTTCCCTCAGTGGTGAACTGTTACCTGGAAGTGTAAGATAAAATAAATTCTTCTCCCCTCCCCAAGTTGGTTTTGGTCAGGACACCATATGACCACTACCCCCATCCGTACTCTGCCCCGGGGAGAAGCCTGGCAGGTGGTCGGAACTCCTGCCTCCTGGCCAGTCTGCACCCTTGAGTCCTGTCTGCTAGCTCTTCCTCTTTATCTCTCTTCCTTCTGGTCTGTTTTTAGGCTGGCAGATCTTATTCCACTGGCTTCCCTGCTGTGGTAGGTCATCTTTCTTCATGATGATCAGGGTAGTCCCCACTTAAACCTCCCAGAGTGTCTTAGTTAGGGTTTCTATTGCTGTGAGAAACACCATGACCAAAAGGCAAGTTGGGGAGGAAAGGGTTTATTTTGCTTACACTTCAGCATTTTTTTTTTTTTTTTTTATCACTGAAGGAAGTCAGGACAGGAACTCAAACAGAGCAAGATCCTGGAGGCAGGAGCTGATGCAGAGGCCATGGAGGGGAGTTGCTTACTGGCTTGCTCAGCTCACTTCCTTATATAACCGAGGACCAGAAGCCCAGGGATGGAACCACTCACCATGGGCTGAACCCTCCCCTACTGATCACTAAATGAGGAAATGCCTTACAGCTGGATCTCAAGGAAGCATTTCCTCAGCTGAGGCTCCTTCCCCTCTGATGACTCTAGCTTGTGTCAGGCTGACACACAAAACCACCCAGTACACAGGGGCTCTATGGGATCTTTGAGGATCTTTGAGGATCATATGCAGCACTGTGGCAGAGGGTCCCCTGCATTGCCTGTCTGGCAGCTATTCCTTCCCTATGTGCCCTGCTCTCCAGTCTTGCTCTATGTAATCCCTACATGCAAACCCTTCCTTCTGGGGAATCTCTCTCCCTCACTCCATTAGTTTCCTGTTTATTCTTCAACAGTCCTGTCTACACAGGCCCTGCCTGAGTACCTTCATTAGCCATAGAGTAGATTTCCCACAGAGTAGATTTCAACTCTTGCCCAGCTCTCCACCAGCACTTGGTTGCTCAACTCTTGTGGGCATGGTGGTGCAACCCTTGAATCCTAGAGGCAGAGACAGGCAGATCTTTGAGACTAGCTTGGTCTAAATAGCAAGTTCCCGACAGTCCAGGGCTATAGTGAGACCCTGCACCATCCCCACCCCCACAAAAGGTTCTACCCTCATGGGCTTGAATGATGAATCCTGTCAGCCTCACACTGGACACACTGGACTGATTCATACATTCGTGGACCATGAGCATTATATTTGCACTCCCAGGGCAGGAACTCAGTGAACTAATCAAGGACCTTGTTCTGAATTCTAGACAGCCCTGAGCCTGGTTCCTGAGTGCTGGGATTAAAGGGGGTGGGACATCCAAGTTCATAAGAAGCCGCTACAGAATGAGCTAGATTACACAGCTAGTCTGAGTCTAGGTGGGCAATCAAAAGGAAAGTGGGCTAGAGAAAAGAACACGTTCGTCCAAGGAAGTATCAAGAAGACCTGCTCACCAGAATTTTTTTTGTGCTAGAGTTAAACAGTTTCATGGACCAGATTTTAATCTGCAGGCCCCTAGACCTTCCTTGACATTCTCTGAAGCCCACAGTGCCAGCCCCCACCTCCTTTTTCTTCATATTGGCCAGTGGTAAGCTCATCATGGGTGATTCCTTATGAAATAATGGAATAAAGGAGTCCAGGATTCTCTGGACAACTTCCATGGGCCAGACAGCTGAAACTCCATCAGCACTCACATGCATCACGGAAACTTGCACTTGGGAGGCAGGGAGAGAGCACAGCAGCTGCTCACTCTACACAAAACACTTACTTTGTGACAGCTGCCAATGTGTCACATAAAACAGAGAATCTGAAATGTAAAGGGTAGCTGTTCAAGATGTTTGTTCAGGTATCAATTTTTAAAATATTTTATATTCTTTTTATTACTTTGAGTACTTTGCCTGCATGTATATCTGTGTATCACATGTATGCCTGGTGCTTGAGGTTGTAAGTTTCCATGTGGGTGCTGGGAATGGAACCCAAGTCTTTTGTAACAATTGCTTTTAACTACTGAGCCAACTCTCCAGCCCTCATATCTTTAGTTCTTTGAGACAGGGTTTGTCTGTGTAGCTCTGGCTGTCCTGAAACTAGCTCTGCAGACCAGGCTAGCCACAAACTCACAAAGATCCCCCTGCCTCTGTGATAACAAGTGTGCACCACTACTGCCTGGCTCAATTTTTTTAGAATTTTTTTTTTAATGTTCATTGGTACCTCTGGGTTAGAAGTAGCTATAACATAAATGTCTTTAATTAAAGCTTCCACTTAAGATTCAATAATTTTGCCTCATTTTTATTATAAGGAATTATTACAGAAAATGAAAATATCAATATTTGAAAAATACATTCCATTACACAGACTCCAAAGAAACAATGCTGCTAAGCGCCATGGTCCCAGATGACGCTGCCATTCCCACACTGAGCACCACCAGAGTGGTTTGGAAGCCAAAGTGATCTATCCAAACATGTGCCTGCAGTTTTAAAGGCCCAGCTGCCGCCTTGTCCTTGGTCCTACAAGGATGTCACAGAACACCCAGCTCCACACGGCTCCCAAGCAGGCAAGTCAGTAAGTCCAGCCGTCCCTAGACTCCCTTGCTATAGAAAACCAATGCCGTCAGTTTTAACAGTTAATATATTATTTATGCCACACAAAAGAGGAACTGTATAGGCAGTGATCCTCCAGAGAAAGTCTGTAAGGCATCTTTGACATTGGGAATTTAACTATTTAGTTAACCAGTCACACACTCAGGTTCTCATTAGATCAGTTCTGTAGTGAGCATGGCTCAGAGGCCTTTGCTGAGCTGCTTCCTCTGTCGGGCTGGCAAGGGAACTCTTTGGCTTCAGGTGGCTCTAGGGGGCTGGACCTGAAGGAAGCCAGTGTTTGTGAGGGAGGCATACATTTACTTGTACATGATGCTATTGCTGCCTCTCAGGCCTAAGTATTTGGCAGTTCAGCCAAGTTTTTTTCTCCAGGTAAGGAAATCCTAGATGGAGGCTTTGCCCTCCACCCCTTGTCTGCGAACAAGCCTAGGGCTGGAACAGCTAAGTATGGGGGGCAGGCACGACTTGGGAAGGGCAGTGAGACCACACACCCAGTTCCCTGAAAGACCCATTCAAGGAAAAGGAGGAAGCTGACAGGTAGTCAGAAACTACTCAGGGCTCTGAGGTAGAGGATAAAAACATCATGTGGACCCCACTCCTTGGAGAGAATATGGCAGGTGAACTGAGCAGTCTAATATTCAGCCTTGACTGAATTGGTTTTGGGGGTGGAATAGGCCCAGAACTAGTGTTGTAACACATCACTGAGTGAGACACCGGTGAAAAGACAACTGGAAACGGGAGTCCTCAGTGTAGGCACTTAAGCTGGTGGGACATCGCTGTTAGAGGATCATAGCAAACTAGTTTCAGCACATGGTTTGTACCTGTCCTTAAAAAAACAAAAAGCCCTAATGAGAGATGCATAAGAGGCAGTTAAACAGCTAGGCAAGCACAGCAGTGCCAACTGATGCAGCAATTGTGTTTCGGTGGCGTTGATTCTTCCTGCTGTGCTCATTCACAACTGGCAACTTTTTGAATTAATAAAATGAATTTTTGCTGCAAGTTATCAAGGTACTGATTAAGACTGAACAAGAACAGCTAAGCAGTTTCATTTGAAGTCTGGTCAGCATGGAGAGAGCACAGGAGAGTTACACAGTAAGTCTGGTCCTGGCCAGGGCAGTGTACAGCAGGAGTGCAGGGCAGGGAGCATGGCATGGCCAGGCTGTGGAAGGATGCCTGAGCCATGTCTACAGCATGGGGACCGATGCCCAAGTCACACAGCCTCTTTCCACCATAGCTGGTCACTATGTTGACCTCTGAAGGAACAGAAGCTTAAACCCACATATTCTGGGGCATGATCTTCAGGTTTTGAGTACAGTTATAGGCAGAACTGTTCCTGAAACTGGTGTTGTAGGGCAAAGACAAAATGGTCAGCTTCACCCTGATTTCCTATCTTCCCCTCTCCACGGTGATCATGAAAAAACAAGTCTATGTGTACCAACCACCTTGGTTCATAGCAGAATCATAATTACCTTTCTCATTCAAAAATCATGGTACCAACTAAATTCTAGGTCTCTGTGGTCCCTTTTAGGCAACAATAAATTGGAAACAGACCACATGCTTCCTTTATATAGTTGTTGGCCAAGACTGGCTAAATATTTCCATAAAAATTCCCTATGAAGTAAGTCATAGGCTGGGGGACAGTGGCACTCCTCCAAGTAACTCTTCCTTTCAACCCCTGCATACAAGCTAATATTAAACATATAAATCACACAAGTATTTTCAGGAAGTAGCACACTGGTTTCTCTGTATGTAGGCAGTTAAAAAGTCTAACTCTACAGAATGGAGGACATACCACTATCCAAGAAAGAAAGCGATGCCAAAAGAAGTCCCTTTTATTCATACATCCGTACTCCATTAATGCAAATAATGGGGGGATATCAAATGTCTCAAAAAGATCAGTGTGTGTGATTGACATTGTTAATCTCTGAGTGTAACTAGTGTTAATCTCAGAGTAGTTGTGTTTTTGTTTCTTTAAAAAAAAAAAAATTGGTAGAACTTTCTCCTTCAGTGTGCACTATAATAAAATTGAAAAAAAAAAAAATTCCAAACCAGAAACAACCCAAAACATTGGCCAAACATTAAAAAGAAAGAGGCCCAGCATCCCAGGGTTAATACAGGCAGCAGGAGGAACCAACGCCCTGTGCTTCAGAGCCTTGCTCCACATTTCAGCCAGACTTCCAAAACAGGCTGCTCATAGTCTGGCCAGGGCCTTGGCTGCTGGCTCTGATGGGCAGGGCACTACTCAGAACTGGCCCCAGCAACACTCAGCATGCACGGCAAGCTTTTAGCAGGAAGGATGTGTTAGGGAGAGAGGACCTGGACTGAAGTCACACTCATCTTTCTCATCAGTAGGAGTTTCTTCCTTCTTGGCAGTTTTCCCTTTAAGATCAGCGTGTGCTGAGGTTTAGTCCGAGCTGGCCATCAGAGCCACTATAGAAGGGATGTGAAGGGATTTCTGAGTTGGATTCACCAATGATGCAGCTTTAGAAAAAGTGCAGCACAGTCAAAGTGCATTTCTTCTACCACTCAAGTGGCAGCGACTGAGGACTCCACAGACAGGACGCAGCAAGACGAGAGAATGAGACAGCTGCTAGGTGTCAAGCTGCCACTGCACTCTGACACCCAGCAGTATCAACATTGGTAAAGCTTTCAGTTGTTAAGGCCACAATTTTTCAGCTCTCATCTTTGAACCCTGTTTAGAAAGATTTCACCTTTTTAAAAGGGGCAGCTCACTAAAAAGTACAGCTTAGCTAAAAAAAGAAAGAAAAGACTTGAGGGCAAGAGGTTCCTATTATCTTTATGAAAACACTGTGCATTAAAGGCCATAGCCACGTAGAGGAGCCACCACCCTAGAGTAATCAGCTCTGTCTGGCAGCTGCTCTCTACTCTGTCAGGCTCTGCCTCTGAGTCAGCCCAGGCAGGAAGACTGTGAATTCTCCGAGATGGACGCTACACTATCAGAAGGGAACATTGACTCCAAGTGTCCTTATGTGCTGCTAGCCGATGCCTATCACATGGGTCACCCAGGCTACACTGGCCTGGTCCAACCAGTGAGACATCTAGTGCAATAGACCACAGTTTGACACAGTCATACAGAATCATCTGAAATGGGATCACACCATGGTCTGTAATTGTTCCAGTCTTCTGCCACAGGAAGACAACTGCCAGCTCTTGCTCTGGGTAGGAGGCAGGCTGGTGAGTAGAGCAGCTGCTGGGGGAGGTACCAGGGGATGCAGGCCTGGACCCTCCTGGGGGCTCACTAAGAGACTCCACCCAGAGTCAGTACATCAAAGCAAATGTTGCAAACCCGCACAGGCTTGTTCAGGTCAAACTTTATAATAGGAATCTCCTTGGTTGAGCATTTATGGCAGAGAAGACGGCCGCAGTGACGGCTGTGGAGGCAAAGAAAGAAGTGTGAGAAGCACTGAAAAGTAGACTCTTCCCAAATGGCCAGCGAAGCCGGTCTCTGACTGGCATCTGTGGCCAACTCTGCCAACTGCCATCCAAATCACACCAAGTCCCATATAATATTTAGTTCTTAACAAAATACCAACTAGTAGCTAAGCTAAAGCAAACAGCAAGACTATAAGCTACCCCACCTTGCTAAGACTGCCGTCTAGTCCTTAGCACCCTGTGAGGCAGTGATGGAACCTCAGCACCTGGGAAAGCCACAAGTCTGGCTGCTCCTGCTTTCCCTATTCTCCCTCCACCGTGGATCCTGCTCAGTTCTACCATCTCCTCCTCCTGTTTGGTTAACTTCTGCCCAGGAGCGGCTCAGGCCCTGACGGGCTCATCGTGGACAAGACCGGAAGTGATGGCACAGCTCAAGCTCCTGCTTCTCTGCAAATGATGGCGGGCCTTTCTTACCAGTGATGTTTGCGAGTTGTGACTCCAAACTTGGCAGTGCACTCATAGCAGTTGGAGCCGTCACACCACGGAGGCTCCTTGGAGAGCATGTCTGTAACACACAGGACACTACTTGTTACCCAGTGATGGGCTGGACAGGTTAGGCTGCAGAGGAGGAGCAAGACATTCCAACTGGTCAGGGGAAACTTCACAGAGGAGCCTGGAGAATCAGCATTTGCCAGGCATGCTGGAACAGAAGGAAACCCAGCTGGAGGTGTGAATCAGCGGCATGTGTGGGGTAACACACTATGAGAGCAGAGAGCACACCACAGAAAAACTGCCAGGGGCTCAAGGGTTGGAAACAGTAGAGAGAACCTCGACAAAGGAAACAAGGAAGAGGAATCTGTGAATTTAGGGGGCTGTTTGAACAGACAAGTGGGACGTGTGAACAACAAAGAGACAAAGGGATCTCAGGATTCTGGATAGCATGATTCAGTCTGGTGGGACCAACAGAGAGATGGCCTGAAGAAAGAAGTAATGCAGAGAAGTTGCAGTTGCACTTTGTGAATTGGCAAAGCATCCTGGGCAGGGTGCTGCTGCTCTGTACAGAGAGGGGCAGCAAATGGGTTGAACATATGGAGCTAGAATTGCCACAGGCACCTACTGAGTGCTGAAGAGGCTGACCAAGTGCATAGCATAGGGACAACTAAGACTGTATATCAACAACACAGAGCTTTCTTTAAAACATAAATATGTAAGTAAGTACTATTAGTAGGGTTGGAGACAGAGCTCAATGGTTAAGGACTCCAATACCAGGGGGTATGACACCCTCTGGTCTCTGAGGGCACCTACATGAAAGAGGTACATATAAACTCACACAGGTTTATATACATTCACAGAAATTTAAATATATACATTCACAGACATTTAAAAATCCTTTAAAAATAAATGCATTTTTCTTAAAAAACAAAAACAACTTTTCATTTTATTTTGTCCATGTATGGGCATTCTGTCTGCATGTATGTCTTTGTCATATGCATACATAGAGGATGGCAGAAGGTGACTGTCAGATCCCTTGGAACTGAAGTTACAAATGGTTGTGCTCTACCACGTAGATGCTGGGAATTGAACCTGGTTCTTCAAAGAGCAGCCAGCACTAAGGCATCTCTCCAGCCCCATTAAAAAGAAAAAGAAAAGAAAATCTTTAAAAATAAGTATATGTGTAGGTGCATGTGTGTATGTGATAGTCAGAGCACAACTCTGTGGTGTCATTTCTCTCCTACCTTAATGTGGGTTTCAGGAATAGAACCCAGGTCATCAGGCTTGTGCAGCACGCACTTTACCTGCTGAGCCATCTTGCTGACCCTCTGAAAAGTTTTAAATTGACACTTGATAAATTTTATTTCTGAGATATGGTATGAAGATCTGATGATGTACCAATATGTGATGATCAAATCAAGATAATTAGCCTTCCCCCTTCCTTTAAGCTTTATCATTCTTTGTGCTGGAAACACATGAATTCCTTTTCTAGTTCTTTATAAAATATGGAATTGTTATCATAGCAGCACTAATGTGCTGGAGAACACTAGACCTTAGTTCTACTAACTGTAGCTAGTGATGCATCCAGCATACGTCTGTCCCCTCTCCTTCCTTTCTTGGTGCTATTTTCATTCTCTTTGTTATTACATGTCACCCACTGACTTGCTCTGTAGCTCAGATTGGCCGTGAAAGACTTCAAAGTTGTTTATTAGTGGAGCTGTGGGGTATTATACAAGTACAGCTTGCCTGTGGAGGTCAAGAGCCAACTGTGTAGAATCAGTCCCTCCTTCACCTTTACATGGATTCTGGGGGCTTAAACTCAGCACCTTTACCCACACAGCCATTTGATGGCCCTTGGCTTTCCAATTTTTTTTAATTGAAATTAAATTTAATTTTATCCGTATGGGTGTTTTGCCTACATGTATGTATGTACATGTGTACAGTGCCCCTCAAGGCCAGAAGAGAGCACTGGATTCCCATGTGGGAACAGAACCCAGGTCTCTCCATCCCCTGGCTTTCATCTCTTGAACTTCTTGCTGGGATAATACATGTTTGCCATCACCACACCCAGCTTAGGATATTCTAATTCTTGCTACTATCTCAAAAGAAAGGCATAAAAACACACAAGTAAGAATCAAGAGTTGAGGGCTGGGGAAATGGCTCAATAGTTAAGAGCATTTGTTTTTCTTGCAAATGATCCAGGTTTCGTTCCTGGTACCACACTGGGGCTCACAACCACCCCTAACTCCAGTTCCAGGGACCTGATGCCGCCTTCTGATCTCCACAGGCACCAAGCATGCATATGGTACACATACATATATTCAAGCAGAACACTCATACAAAAAAAATAAGTCTTTAAAAATTAAATACATAAAACCAGCCAAGAGGCATAGTCAGTATGACCAGCTGAGAGCTTGTGGGCTTCATAAAAGTTTAGGGGAAACGGGAAAACGATAGGGCTGTCAGAGCAAGCACTCTGGAAAGAGGCCCTTCCCCTTTCATAGAAAGAGCCTTACATGGTGCCTGGGAGCAGCAGGTTCAGATCTCAGAGAAAATTATGAGATTTAGAGCCGGGCAGTGGGAGCGCACGCCTTTAATCCCAGCACTAGGGAAGCAGAGGCAGGCGGATCTCTGTGAGTTTGAAGCTAACAAATTGAGTTCAGGGACAGCCAGAACTATTACACAGAGAAACCCTGTCTCAAAAACCACCCCACCCCCCAAAAGACAGAGATTTAAAGATCACCAGTACTTCTACACATCAACATTATAACTGTGCTTGTAGAAGAGTATAGAAAGTATGCTGCTTACCTAATAATCTAAACAGAAGCTGCTTAGTGGCAACCTGGTAATTGAAAATGTTGACTCCTTGGTTATTATTCACCCCAAGGCGAGCCCCAGACCGAACGATGGCACGGCACAAGTTGGCATTCCCTTTCATGTATGCTAAGAGCAGCACTGGAAAACAAAAGCACAGGTCAGGCAACTGCCCACCAGTCCAGCTGGCCACGCCGAAGGGCAGCAGCAGAGCACGAACAGGACACTGTTAGCAGTCTGCAGACATGGAAGAGCTTGAAGGGCTAGTGAGAAAGAACTCCATGCAGAATCGGGTACGTCTCCCAAAAAAGGGCTCAGCCAGAAACCAGGTGATACTAGAGTTGAGGTCTGTAATAAAAAACTAATGTAGAGATCCAACACAGGAAAAAAAAAAAAAAAAAAAAAAAGTTTTCTCAGTTGGCTTCTTCAGTCAAAAATCACTGCTTTTACCACTAAAGACAAAGCTATTTGCTATGTAACTAAATATAAAGACTTGTGATTTTAGTACATACAGAGAAGTAAAATTAGTATAGGAAACATGTTCTAGAATGTTCTTCCATCCAAAGGAGCCTCTCTTTGTGAAATGCTGTCCCAGCAGGAAGCTAAGCTCTGATCTAACTATTCTGTTCTTCTCTATAGTTACAACTAGCAGCAGCTCCCTTGGCTTCCCTTTAGCTGACACTTGATTAAATTTTTAACTCAAAATGATGCAGTAACATGAGGGCTCTTAATCCTAGTATCAAATGAGGACATGGGTATAAGGCTAAGAATTTACTCAATCACCTTACTAAAATATAACACAAAGAGACACTTGACACTAAGTCTCCATGAATCAGAACCCTGGACATAAAGTCTCTGCCTACATGCCTCTTAAGCTACTGGGCAAGTAGCTTAAGTAGACTGATTCCAAAAGCATGTCAAAGACACATAAAAGTAAGACACTAGAGAGGCCTGCTTATCATCCTTGTCAAGAAGGCACCTAGGTAGAACTTGCCACTTCTTCAAAGCATGTCACGGGTAGTGAGGCATATTTCCTGGAGCCCCTGAGTCTTGGTTATATCTTATTTCTGCTCAAACAGAAGCATGGAAGGGTCCTGGTTAACTGAATAAAAGGCAGATAAGGGTAATTACAACTGTAAAGGCCTGCCTGGTCACAGGTATGAGGTTCTGGAGTACCTGAAGCACTTCAGATGTCAGACACCAGATTCCATGGTAGAGACATTCAACAGTTGCTGAGATTCAGACACCTTATTTGCATACCTGTGTTACCTTCTGCATCTGGTTTGTCCAGAGGATATTCAGGCATGCACTCTAAGAAGAGATCAAAGATGGCTGCTGCGTTCTCTTTGCCATATTGTCCCAGAATGTGTAGTGGTGACTGGCCTCTGATAAAACGAGTTGCAAAGGTTAGACATGTATCTGTCTTAACTGTCACACCAAAGAAGGAATTTTCTGAACTCTGTAATCTTAACTAAATCTAAAGGACATATAACAGACAAAAGTAGATTTCTAAAAAGTATTCATTACAAAATCAAAATTACCATGGAACCAAAAGCTACTCCAGTGCACCTGGGGCTTGGGGAGGCAATGGGCTAGGTCACCAGGTACCCTAGTCTATGCCTGAACCAGTCACACTCACCTCAGATTAAAGGCTTCAGCATCCACTGTGCACTCTGTCAGAAGAGCTCGGATGTTGTTGAGTCGACCATGCATGACCGCAAGATGAAGAGCTGGGGAGTAAATCCTCTTACTGTGCAAGTCCAGAAGCACACAGAGAAAGCTCTGTCTCCTCCCGACCCCCTCTAAATGCACTCAGCCAAGTACAGAGCCATCCTTTCATATCCTCTCCCTACCCCACCCTAAGTCATCAGTGCAATGTCTTAAGCTCTGCTTCCTATGCTGGTGGTTTCACCGATGAGATTTAATGGCTTCACAGAAAGCTACTTCTGTCTCTGTGTTTGCTTTCCGTCTCTCACTGTTTGAATGAGAATGGCCCCCACAGGATCATATATTTGATGATTCTCTATTTGGTATATTTGGTGCAGCTGTTTGGGAAGGATTAGGAGGTATGGTCTTGTTGGAGAAGGTGTGTCACTGAGGGTGGGATCTGAGGTTTCAAAAGCCCACGCCATTCTCAGTTAGCTCTCTCTGCCTCATGATTGTGGCTGAGATGTGAGCCCTCAGCTACTGCTGCAGTACCATGCTTGCCTACCTGCTGCCATGCTCCCTACCATGATAGTCATGGTGCATTGTCAGAGCAGTAGAAAAGTAACTCAGACAGACAGATTGACCACTGGGTACTTGCCAACAAGCCTGAAGACCTAAATTTAATCCCCAGGATCCACATGTATGACAGAACTGACTCCTGTAAACTGTCCTCTAGAAACGTACATAAAAAACAAAATACAAAAAAGTCACTAGGCTGTAGAGATGGTTCAGAGCATGCACTGCTCTTGCAGAGGACCTTAGTTCAATTCCTAGCACCCAAGCCAGGCAGCTCACAATAATTTATTAACTCCAGTTCCTAAGGATCCAACACCTCTGGCCTCTGAGGACACTGGCACTCACATGTACATTCCCCTACACAGACCTACTTTTAAATGATTTTTAAAAATGCAACTGAAAAACTAAATAGTTTAGACTCCCAGGGTTACAATCAAGTTGGGAAGCTGTTCGGTGGCAGGACCTGTCCAGAGCTCTGTTCCCGTGTAAGTGAACCCTCCTGACGGGGAGCAGACCAAGGGTGCATGGCAACTCCACTGTAGAGCAGGGCTGCCCAAGCACACAGCGCTGCACAAAACGCGATGCCCGGCAGTTACCATTATTTCCATTCTCATCCACAGCAGCAAAGGCCACTCCGTTCTCTAGAAGGACTGAGCAGATGGTGGGCAGGTCCTGCTGGGCAGCAAGGTGGAGGGCGGTCTGACGATGCTTGGTTAATTCGTTCACCTTGGCTCCTGCAAGAAGCTGTTAAAGTTGATTACTCAATCAGCCTCTCCCATAGTTCAAGGTCCCATTAGTAGGGCCAACTCGACAGGTCTTCTCTTATCTATAGAAACTGACAATCTACCCTCCTGGCAGAGCTTGAATGCAATAATCCACCAGTATGTTCAATGGCTGTTCCTTAGGACACAGTAATTCTAAGACTTTAGTACACTAAAACTGCAAATTATACTCTCTGTATTATACAAGAATGTCCACACTGCTTACAATTCTCAAATTTCAAACAAATTCCTCTATATAAAATATCCACATACATTCTGTCTAACCACCATACACTTTCTTTTTCAGGCCTGTTCCCTGACTGACATTATGTTGTGCTGGAAAGTCAGGTTTTGAGTCAAGTGCAAGTCTAGTTACATGAATTACTAATTAAGAGCCTGGGGGGGATTCTTTTTAACCTACTCTCTTTATTGTACATGTATAAAGTTTTCCTTCTGGAATTTTGAGAATTAAGAGACAGCTCATTCAAAAGTCTCGGCTAATCTGGGAATGGTGGAACTTGGGAGGCAGGCAGAGACAGAGGCAGGTGGATCTCTGTTAGTTTGAGGTCAGATTGATCTGCATAGAGAGTTCCAGGAGGTCATCCAGGTTAGCAGTGGGGAAAAAAAGGACAAACACAGAAAGTAAGGGAGGGAGGGAGGGAGGGAGGGAGGGGAAAAGTCTTAGCTGAGAGCCTGATAGTAGGCAGACAACATTGCTGACCTCTAGTCTTTTTCTGTTGTCTGTCAAATCCTCCTTGGCCCTCAAGGCCTGAGTCCAGCATCTCTAGGTCTACTTCTAGCATGTGTACTAGTGCACTTGGGACCTGCAACCTCTTGACACATCTGTCTTCCAAGGACAACTTCTGCACATACCCTGAAGCATGCTTGGCTTCACATGTTGCTCTGTTGCTTACCAAATTTCGGACAATGATCTCTGAGCCTGCTTGAACAGCAAGGTGCAGTGGGGTCAACTTGGAAGCATCCTGGACTCTGGAGTTCACATTGGCCTGGACACTGATCAGGAACAAGACACTTTCAATGTCAGAGTTCTGAACTGCCACGTGAAGAAAATTCCGACCTTTATTATCTACCTATAATAACAAACAAATAAGAACCACACTATTAGCCAGCTCCCCTTAAAGAGTGGGATCCTCTTGCATGCCCACAAGCTAAGTGGGTCACTGGGGAAGTCATGAAACATCCTTCCTCAGTTCCAGAGCTCCAACAGAAAATGCTACTTCACCCCCAACACAACCATGTACACACATGCATGTGGTCAAGACCCTAACAGTAGGAGGTGGACAAACTGAAAGACAGGCACTTGAGGAGCTAATGATTAGCTGCAAGGCCTCTGCTTTGACCAAACCAGATACCCATCTCACTCCCTGAGTAGCCAAACAGGCATCAGAAATTTTCTTAAGCTTTAGAGTAACACACAATGGGAGGCAGAGGCCAGACAAGCTGATATGAAGTAGCCAGAACACCTACATTGGTACAAGTGTTCAAGGGAGGACAACACACTCCACACTCTGCATTACCCCCCACCCCCACCCCCACCCCCGTCGACTGCGTGTGCTGGGGTAAATAAAATCTGCAAAGGACTCAGATCAACAGTACCAGTCTCATTCTAGATGGAGAACCCCATTCATGACTATCTTACACTCAGTCTGAGCATGGGCAAAGTTAAAAGCTATACATCCAGTCACACGTAGGAAAATGATAAAGGCAAGGTATCAAAGCTTGTGCTAAGAAAGCAGTCATCTTCATGCCAGGACTGCATTTCATTCATGCCTCATGTCTCTGTTCATCATCATAAATGGCTACTTCTTTTTTGTTGTTTCTTGTTTTTTTGAGACAGGGTTTCTCTGTGTAGTTTTGGTGCCTGTCCTGGATCTCGCTCTGTAGACCAGGCTGGCCTCGAACTCACAGAGATCCACCTGGCTCTCTGTGCTGGGATTAAAGGTGTGTGCCACCGCCACCGCCTGGCCATAAATGGCTACTTCTAAGTCTTGGCAAAATTCTACAAGCTGGCTGGAATCAGGTTTCTGTGGGACTGACCTGACAAACGTATTCCAGCTTTCACTCCACATCAAATCATATCATCATTTCCCACCCACTGTTGTAGATAAACAAGTTGTAACTAGGATTTAGGAAATGATAAAGAAATGGCAAAGAACAAGGGAAATGCATATGCTCAGTAACAATGCCTCTAAAACACTCAGAAAGTTGACCAACAACACAAGTACCTCAAATTCAGTTTTAGTATTTTAGAGGCATTCATAATTAGAGCATCCAGCAAATGCAGAGAGTAAGCTAAGCTGCATACCCACAGAACTCTAATGCCAGGCCCTCAAGAAAGCTCCCTTCGCCAGCCTTGTCCATATCACCAGGTCAGCCCTCATTTTCAGAAAAGGGGGAACTGAATTTTAAAACAAGTGTCTTTGTGTAGAAGGGACCTACTTAGTTAGTGGCTTCTGGCTAGTCTCCATATGAGAAGTTCTGCTGTGGCGAATGGTGGTGGCTAGTCACTGACCTGCTCAGCAGCCCCAGACTCTCGCTTTAGAATGGCCTCAGCTGCCTTATTGTTCTTGTAAGTCATGGCGCAGGCAAAAGGGGTCAGCCCTTGTCTGTCTCGTACACTCAACTCAATGTTAGGGTGAGAAATCAACAGCTGAATGATGACGCTATGCTGGTTGCTGATGGCCACATGGATAGGTGTTCTTCCTTCTGCATCCTATGGAGATAAGACACAAATTCCCATGGCTAATGGAAAGATAAAACTCAGGAACAATATGAAGGGAGGCAACTTTTAAAATAAACTTCAGTTATGAGACCCTGTGTCTGAAATCAGTTTTTAAAGAGGTGAAACATAAAGATGACTGGCAGCTTCTCTCCACCACACTTCTCGCAGTTCCGCAGGAGCCTAGCACAAACGCATCGTTTCGTCCTCAGCTCTCATTTCCACAACTCTCTGTGATGAAGCATCGGCTGTGAATCTACAGTGTTCTGGAGCTGAGGAGCCGGCTCAGGCAGTAAAGGATTTGCTTCACAAACGTGACAACTGGGGCTTGATCCTCAGACCCATGTACAGAGCATGGGCTTGTAATTCCAGTGTTGGGGAGGGTAAGACAGGTAGATTCTGGGGCTTACTGGCCAGCCAGCCTAGCTGTCCAGTCTCAGACCAACTGGAGACCCTGTCTTAAAATAAGGTGGATGCTGGGGCTGGGGAGATGGCTCAGAATTTAAGAACACTGGCTGCTCTTTCAGAGGACCCCAGCTTCCAGTACCTACATGAAGGCTTACAACTGCCTGTAACTCCAGTTTCAGGGGGTGTAGTGCCCTTTTCTGGTCTCTTCTGGCACCAGGCACACACATAGTACACTTTTACATACATGCAGGCAAACCCTCATACACATAAAAGTAAATAATCTTAAAAAATCTATTAGTTGGACAGTGCCTAAATAAAAACACCCAAGGTTTTTATTTGTCTGCTAACAGACAGACAGACAGACAGAAGCTCACAAAGATACTCCCTCCACAGGTCTGAACGCTGAAGAGCATCAGTGAGCTAATTAATGGGACACAGTCCTAAATACAGTCCTTAGTCCTCAGTGTGAGACTAACCCGATTTTGTGTGGAAATCTTTAAGGGAACTAAGAAGAAGGTACAATAGATCAAACAACCTTCTTTATGCTGAAAAGCAAGGCACAGAGAATTAACCTGAAATCAATTCAATTACCAGACAGCCTACATGACTCAAAGTCACTATCTGTCATAATAAAGCCCAATTTGTAAAACAGAAGTCTAGAATTGGAGAATGTACAAGGTCCCTTGCCACAAGAGAAGATTCCTTTAAGTTTACCTCCCCAGAAAAGAAAAACTATATACCTGTGCATTGACATTGGCACCGAATTCCAAAAGACACTGAACTGTCTCTTCTAGCCCCCATGAGGCTGCCAAATGCAGGGGGGTCTGCCCATCTCTTGCCTCCTCTTCTCCTTCTCCATCAGTACCTGGTTGTCTGGGACTATTCACATCACAGCCACTAAAATAGGGAAATAGAAAGTCACCATCCACCTTGCCTAGCAGCATGTGCTAGAGAGCAGCAGCTTTACCCGCTCTAACAACAAAGCCATCGCTGCCACATTCTGCTAACCCTGATCCTTGGCATCAAGTTCGAGAGCCTGGGTGACACTGCCATAGCCTCTCTTGCAATTGGTCTTAGGGGCAAGCTGGGAATCAGAACTGTTGCAGACTTCCTAAGGATATGCACATATTTAAATGTTGCAAAGTTTCCCAAATTAACTTTGCTTTTTTTTTTTTTTTTTTTTTTTCTTTTTGGTTTTTTTGAGACAGGGTTTCTTCATGTAGTTTTGGTGCCTGCCCTGGATCTCGCTTTGTAGTCCAGGCTGGCCTCAAACTCACAGAAATCCACCTGCCTCTACCTCCTGAGTGCTGGGATTAAAGGCATGCGCCACTGCCGCCCGGTGGGCAACAAGCTTTTCCGGTTCATGTGTTGTGGTGGGGCCCAGATGAGCCCATATGGTCTCCTCCAAGCTAGCCTCCTGACTTCACAGTAGGAACTGGTCTGAAGGTAAAAGGGGTCGATGCAATCAACAAAGCAGAAGATGGTTTTGATCCAGGCACGTGAGCCCCTCCCTCCTCCGCAGCTAGCTTGATTCTTAGCTGACCTGACATGACAGAACAGTTGCCCCTTGATAATCTTAATTATGAAAGTCAAGGCCAACTACATGCACATCAAGACTGAAGTGACTTAACGTAAGGAAGAGGAGGTTGGCAGTAAGCAGAGTGAGAGAGAGAGAGATGCTTTGGCTTCTCAGACCTTCGAATGAGAAAGCAGCCAGTGGACTCATCGTTTTCATCAATGGCTCTGTGCAGGAGTGTCTGAAGACACCCACTGGGTCCTGGGCCCCAGCACGTGGCATCACAACCATGTCTGACCTGCAGAGAAACACAGTTTTCTCACACTGTCGAGCAAAAGTAAAAACGCTAATTTCAACTCTGAGCAATATGTATATTACTTTTCAGATAAGACATAGTCAACAAGTAACTGATGATTTTATCAATCATAACCATTCATTAGTCTTATAAACACTGACTAAAATCTGCTCTTTGGGAGCTGGCTCATTGGTTAGGAGCACTGGATGCTCTTCTAGAGGATACAGGTTTGACTTCCAGTCCCCACACAGTGGCTCACAACCATCTGTAACTCCAGTTCCGGAGATCTGATGCCCTTTCTGGCCTCCATGAGCACCAGGCATGCACATGGTGCACAGACATATATGCAGGAAAAACATCATACACATTAAAAAATTAGAATAAATATAAGCTGCTCTGTGCAAATTCTTAAACTGTGTCCTAGGAGCATGTTTTCAGAAGTACACATTAGTACTCTACAGCTGTGTTCTATTAAGGACAGTGTCTGTATGTGTACTCCAAAGTCCCCTAGCAACACATACCTGTAATTAATAGGTAATCCCTCAAAACAGTTGATAAAATCCTCAGGTACAACATACCTCCATGTCATTATGCAGGCCCTCAGAATCCAGGCTTACCTCACTTCTTAGATCTGTCTTGTCAACATACAGACAAACCTGAGATTTGGGGATTTAGTAATATGTTGATGGTCACAGCATCAAATCAGCCCCGACCAGGAGATGCCTGAGGCAATCCTTCCACTCTAGCACTCCTTTGTGGTTGTCTCTTAAGACAGCCCAGACAGAAGTACTGACCAGCACCAAGTACTACCCTCCCTCCCACCCAGACAGGGTCTCACTGCAGAGTCTGGAACTTGCTTTGTAGCCTAGGCTGACCTTGTACTCTCAGAGATGCCACAGCCTTACCTACCCAGTGCTGAGAAAGTGAACGTGACCATGCCCGGCTGAGCCTCAGACCTCGTTAGACTTGTTTTATTTTTATGCATATGAGTGTTTTTTTTCCCCACATGTATGACTGTGTACCACATGCATGCCTGGTGCCTGCTGATGTCAGAAGAGGGCATCACCTTCCCTGAACTGGAGTTACGATTGTGAACTACCATGTGGGTGCTGGAAGTCAAATCTGGATCCTCTGTGAGAACAAATACTATTAATTCATCTCTCCAGACCTATAATCTTGGACTTGTTCATGTGATTTTCCACTGTTTGTCTTTGACCTGCTTGTTACTTGGCTGACCTCTTGCTCCCATGACGGAAGGCATCAAATCAATCTTAGACACAACATATCCTCATCTGTGAGCACAGGCTCTGTTATGCATGACTCACCAGAGTGGAAGCGATGTCTTCCAGATTACTTGCCAAGGCAAGCCACAGTGGTGGGTTCCCTTTTTCATCTGGCACAGACATGTCAGCTCCTCGAGTACATATGGCATCAACTACTAGTGGAAGCTGATTTTTGATAGCCAGCTGAAGGGCAGTCTCCCCATCCTGAGTCCTAGCAAGACATAACCATCACAATCAAAACCAATGCTTGTAAAGGCAGCCAAAGAAAACAGCACTTTTGGAAAACAGGTTTTCCAAAGCCTAGATGCCCCTGGATCTCTTACATTTACTCTAAAATAGCTGTATTTGTCTTTCCCACCTTTTAAGAAAATCCAGCACCTTCTTGCTATTGTAGTCAAAAAGCAAACAAATAGGGCTGGAGATATAGCTTGGTTGTAGGAATGTTTGTCCAGCATTCACGAATCCCTGGCCTTGATTCCCAGCACACATGCCTGCAATCCTAGCACTTGGGAGAGGTGGGGAGGAGGATCAGAAATTTAAGGTCATCCTCAGCTACAGAGAGCTGGAAGCCTAGGATACACAAGAGTCAAGTACATTAGGCAAGCTCTCTACCAGACTGCTGTACTCTACTCTTTTATGTTTTGCTTTAGGGGCAGGGTCTCACTATGGAGACCAGGCTAGCCTTGAAGTCACTAAAATCTGCCTGCTTTGTACTCTCGAGTACTGGGATTAAAGGTGTGTGCCACATGCTTACTTCCTAGTCCTTCTTAAATTTTTCATTTTGAG
This sequence comes from Peromyscus nudipes, assembly GCA_902168325.1. Taxonomy (NCBI): domain Eukaryota; kingdom Metazoa; phylum Chordata; class Mammalia; order Rodentia; family Cricetidae; genus Peromyscus; species Peromyscus nudipes. The sequence continues at coordinate 35,646 of CABHPH010129263.1, forward strand.
ACAGTCTTTCTAACTTGCTCAAGTAGGCCTTAAACTAGCCTCTTGCCTTAGTCTCCTAAGCAGTTAGAATTATAGGTACGCACCACCCAGGCCTGACTCCATTTACACATTCTGAGAGCCACAAGGAATTAAAAAAAAAAAAAAAATCCAATCTAAAAGCCAGGCTCTGATTTTGAAGCATCTCAATTGAAAATGACCTGGAGAACATGCTACTTCCTCCCACCTGACGTTTATATCAGCTTGGTGCTCCAGGAGGAAGAGTGCACTCTTACTGTCCTGCCTCCGTATGGCCATGTGCAGCAGAGTCTGCCCGTCTGACATGGTGTCATTGATAGACGCTCCAGAGCCCAGAAGCTGGGCAGCGATTGTGTGCATGCCTGGGAAATAAACACGCCTAAGTCACGCACACGTGGCTTTTCCCACGGCCCTGATAACAGACAGACAAGCTTCTCAAAGGCAGCCACTTCCTCCTGCCCCCTCTAGTCTACCCGCCACTTCCTCCTGCC
>CABHPH010129264.1:483-23921 GCA_902168325.1 Peromyscus nudipes
TCCATTGAATTCCAATGCTATGGATTAACACCCTGTAGCCGAATCCTCCCGTGGTTTTGCACACCAGCCTCATGGCATCTCTTGTCCAGGTTTGCAGCTCTTTGAATGATTGCTTGTTCCTGCGCCGGGCTTCACAATGCCTCCAACTTTGTGCAAGCTGTACATTTAATTAATGAATCTTTATCTTTCCTGAAGATAGTTAATGAAGATGTGAAATTTATAGCCTGACTCAGCACCATCCAGGACCAAGCCAGCCTCACTCTGATACTCACAGGTGTCATAACCTGGGCGGCCCCAGCACTGACCGCCAATCTGAGGATCCAGCAAAGCTGCGAGTTAGGAACTGGAAGCATCCACTGATTGTTGCCACTTGCAGGGAACACAGTCCTTGATCCATCTACGCAGATGTACCCAACCCCTGTAGGCAGGCCTGCCTTTCTCCTCCATCCTTCCCAGCCAGACACGAACTGTCTCCCTGGGCACCCTCTCAGACTGCCACCCTCTCTCTTCAACTGGAGCCGGTGCTGTTCCTGCTCAGGCAAGTCTTGCTGCTGGCCTTGTAGACACTCCTTCTAGCCCACCCCAGGCCAGTAAATTATCAGTCCCATGTCGTCCTCCTGTACAAACCGTCACTAGCTGTATCTCCTGATCTATCCGTGTTCCCCCTTCTCTTTCTAACCCCTTACTCTCCCTCAGAGCAGCAGTGTACCTTGTACACATATGCCAGAATCTCCTCTCGGAGGCCTTGCACCTGTCTCCAGAGAAAGCCTAAATTGTCACAGAGTTGTATTCTCCGGTTGTTTTTGTAACTGATAACCACTGATGGAGAGGCTTACACAATACAGCTTCAACATTATACGGCCCTGGAGGTCAGAAGGCCCACATGGTCTCATGGAGCTAAGCCCGAGGGGCTGGCAGGACTCTTTCCTCTGGAGGGTGTGAGGGGCTCCCGTTTGACTGCCTTTCCTGAGTTCCGTTGGCCTGCGACCCAACACTGCTCCCACTCCAGCGGCACTGTCACACCCTCTGTCTCTCTTGCCTGTTCTTTAATCACAAGCACCCTGGTGACAACATGGAGGCCACAGATATCACAGACACCTGTAATATCCTTGTTCCCAGTGCCACGCATGGCGTCTAGGGTCAGGGTATGGCCACCTTACAAGGCCATCATCTTGTTTTCCATGAATGACCTTCAGACAAGCAACAGGAGTAGGTGGGCACTGACTAGCAGCGTCTTCCAATTCTCAGGTGTACATCCCCACGAGGCCAATTTTAGGTACCCCTAAACAGAGTGGCAAAGGAGATGGCACAGGTCTCGAGCCTGGTATCTGGGTTGCCTCTTCCCTCACATATGCAGCTCTCCAGCTGCTTCTGGGGTCTTTTCCCTGTTAGAGTCCATCTTCGCCCCTGTCAGCATCCAGATGTTCACACAGCACACATCTTGTTGTTAGTCTCCTTGGACAGAAGAAAAACAAATAAATGAAGTATCTGTGTTGGTCAGCCAAGCACCATGTCCCTCAGCACTCAGAACAGAGCCTCGGGTCCGACCTCTGAGACAGACAAATGGACAAATACTTGGCCCTGCCCGTGATGGATTGTTTCTTGTCACTCATGCAGAGCCTGAGCTGTCTCGGGAGTACTGTAGTGTTGGTACAATACACTGCCTGAACCCAAGAGTTCCATCTTGTTTTAGGGGTCAAGGTCAATCCATTTTATTCTAGAAATGCTCTGTTGTTTCTCCAGGTACCTACTTTAGGTTTACTAGGGATGAATTAATGGAATCCTGTGCATGTGTTTGCAAGAAGGCTAAGCAATCAGTATTTTATAATTTAATGGTAAATCGGCCGCCTAGACCCTTCTCTGAAATGTCAATATATGGCTCGAGACCAGAGGAAAGATGACTAATCCAGGATGTCCTTAAGGAAGTATATTGGTAAGGATTCTTTAAATTGCTGATTTTAATTTCGGAGTGGAGTGGTGAAAGGTATCAAATATGACATTTAGGTTATCACTCTGGATAGAGATTATAGAAATAAAGTGAGTATGTGGAATAGGAAAGCACTATGACTATCTAGAAATCAAAATGATATTCAATACTCATTGATTACTAATTAAATGTCAGGAGCATTGCTAATTGCTTGCATTGTCTCAGAACAGATGGGGGATGTCCAAACAACAGTATGTATGAGGTACTCCATAATCCATCTTCTTATAACTATTGACAATCTAGTTGTTTTAGGATTTCTATTGCTGTGCAAAGACACAATGGCTATGGCAACTCTTATAAAGAAAACATTTATGTGGAGCTGGCTTACAGTTCAGAGGTTTAGTACATCATCATCATCATGGTGGGAAGCATGGCAGCATGCAGGCAGACATGGTGCCAGAGAGGTAGCTGAGAGTTATACATCTTGAACCACAGGCAGCAGGAAATGACTGAGCCACTAGTCCTGGCTTGAGCTTCTGAGACCTCAAAGCCCACCCCCAATAACCCATTTCCTCCAACAAAGCCACACCTACTCCAGCAAGGCCATACCTCCTAATAGTGCCTATCTTTATGAGTTCATGAGGCTATTATCATTCAAATTATCACATCCCACTCTCTGGCCCCCATAGGCTTATAGCTGTATCATAATGCACAATGCATTTAGTCTAACTTCAAAGTCCCCATAGTCTATTAGAGTCTCAAACTTGTTTTAAAGTCCAAAGTCTCTTCTGAAATTCATCCCAATCTTTTCTCTTTTTTTTTTTTTTACTAAATTTCTTTCATTTGTTTTACATACCAACCATTGTTTCCCCTCCCTCCTTTCTTCCCATCCCTTCCCCTGACCTCCTGTCTCTTCCCCCACACACATCCACTCCTCTGTTCAGAAAGGGGCAGGTCTCCCATGGAGTCACAAAGCATGCCATATCAAGTTGCGGCAGGACCAAGCTCTTCCCCCTGCTTCAAGGCTGGGCAAGTCATCCCAGAATAGGGAATAGATGCCAAAAAGCCAGCTCATGCAGCAGGAACAGGTCCTGATCCCACTGCTGGGGACCCCACAAACAGACCAAGCTACACAACTATCACCCACATGCAGAGGGCCTAGGTCGGTCCCATGCAGGCTCCTAGAGTCCAGAGTCCCTGAGCTCCCACTAGGTCCGTCGGGTCAGCTGTCTCTGGGTTCCCTTATCATGATCTTGACTCCCCCTTGCTCATACAATCCCTCCTCCCTCTCTTCAATTGGACTCCCAGAGACTGGACTCAGCCCAGCTCTTGGCTATGGATCGCTGCATCTGCTTCCATCAGTTACTGGATGAAGGCTTTCTAATAACAATTAGGGTAGTTACCAATCTGATTACAGAAAATGGCCCGTTCAGGCACCCTCTCCAGTACAGATAGGAGTCTTAGCTGGGGTCATCCTTGTGGATTCCTGGAAGTTTCCCCGGTACCAGGTTTCTCTCTAACCCGATAATGGCCCCCTCTATCAAGATGTGTCTTTCATTGCTCTCCCCCTCTGTGCCACCCCCAACTCGACTAACCTGATCCCTCATGTTCCCATCCCCCCATCCCCCCTCCACCCCCACCTCCAGTTTTCCCAGACAGTCTCATCCATTTTCCCTTCCCAGGGAAATCCATGCATCCCTCTTAAGGTTCTCCTTGTTACCTAGCTTCTCTGGGGCTGTGGATTGTAGCCTAGTTATCCTTGCTTTACATCTAATATCCACCTATAAGTGAGTTCATACCACGTTTGTCTTCCTGGGTCTGGATTACCACACTCAGAGTGATTTTTTTTTCTAGTTCCATCCATTTACCTGCAAATTTCATGATGTCATTGTTTTTTATTGTTGAGTAGTACTCCACTGTGTAAATGTACCACATTTTCTTTATCTATTCTTTGGTTGAGGGGCATCTAGGTTGTTTCCAGGTTCTGGCTATTATGAATAATGCTACTATAAACATAGTTGAGCAAATGTCCTTGTGATATGATTGAGCATCTTTGTGCATATGACCAAGATTGGTATAGCTGGGTCTTGAGGCAGATTGATTCCCTATTTTCTGGGAAACTGTCATTTTGATATCCAAAGTGATTGTACAAGTTTGCACTCTCACCAGCAGTGGAGGAATGTTCCTCTTACTCCATATCCTCTCCAACATAAGCTGTCATTAGCATCTTTGATCTTAGCCACTCTGACAGGTGTAAAATGGTATCTCAGAGTCATTTTGATTTGCATTTCCCTGATAGCTAAGGATGTTGAACAATTCTTTAAGTGTTTCTTGGCCATTTGAGATTCTTTTGTTGAGAATTCTGTTTAAATCTGTACCCCATTTTTAAATTGGATTATTTGGTATTTTGATGTCTAGTTTCTTGAGTTCTTATATATTTTGGAGATCAGCCCTCCATCAGATGTGGGGTTGGTAAAGATCTTTTCCCATTCTGTAGGCTGTCATTTTGTCTTATTGACTGTGTCCTTTGCCTTACAGAAGCTTTTCAGTTTCAGGAGGTCCTATTTATTAATTGTTGATCTCAGTGTCTGTGCTACTGGTGTTATATTCAGGAAGTTGTCTCCTGTACCAATGTGTTCAAGGCTACTTCCCAGTTTCTCTTCTATTAGGTTCAGTGTAACTAGATTTATGTTGAGGTCTTTGATCCAGTTGGACTTGAGTTTTGTGCAAGGTTTTAGCATGCCAACCTCTTAACTATAATCCCTGTAAAATCAAAATGAAAAAGCAGATCACATATTCCAACATACAATGACATGGTATATACATTACCATTCCAAATTGGAGGAAAGGGAGGATAGTGAAGAAATACTGGGCCATAGCAAGACCAAAAACCAATGGGGAAAATTCCAAACTCTACTTCCTTGATGTCTGATATCAAAGAGCTCTTCAGATCTACAACTCCTTTCAGCTTTATTGACTGCAACACACTTTCTCTTGGGCTGGTTCCACTTCTTGTTATCAGCTCTCCACAGCAGGTACCACATGACTCTGGAATCTCCAACATCTTGGGGTCTCCAAGGCAATCCAGGCTTTACCTTCATAACTCCATACAGTGGCCTCTCTTGGCCTCCATGCAGGGACACCCCTGACACATTCCTGGCCTCAGAGGTTTTCCTTAGCCATGGAGGGAGATTCCATAACCTCTTTCTTGTATCCTTGACTCTAAAGCCAGAACCATATTGCTAGAGCTGCCAAGTTCTTCTGCTTTCTGGGGCTGGAACATGGCCTTCTCATTCAATTACATCTTCATTAGCTTTCTGTTTTCAATGGTTTCCTTCACTACCTAAGCTTGGCTGTCCTGGAACTTGATCTACAGGCTAGGCTGGCCTTGAACTCAAGAGATTTGCCTGCCTCTGCCTCTGGAGTGCTGGGATTAAAGGTGTGCACCACTACATCTGAGTCTGAGCTTTTGTTTAATTTCTTTTCACAAGTTGGAAGCTTAGCTGTGTGGGACCTTGCCCTGAGGTCACCACTTCCTTTATTCCATCAGAACTGTCTTTGATCTGTTTATCTCCTCAAGACACGGGACTTAGCTCTATTCCACTTCCTGGTACCCCTTTCTCTTCAAATTGTACATGTTATAACTTTCCTTGGTCAGCTTGCTCCTTTTCATTACAGATCTGCATAAGCATGGCCACTAATAACCACACAACACAGTCCATACTAGGCGATTTTGAAATCTCCTCTGTGAATGCAAATTAATCCAAACTCTTCAATTTCGCCTCAGGCAGATTTTTCCCAACAAGGCAAAAAGCAGTCACATTCTTCACCAAAATATTATAAGAACAGTCTCTAGGCCACATACAAATATTCTTCTCCTCTGAAATCTCTTGAGCCAGGCCCCCACAGTCCGAATCACCCTCAGCACCACCGTCTTCCATGCTCCTACTAGGATGGTCCATTAAGCCCCACTTAAAGCATTCCACTGCTTTCCTAATTCAAATATCACATTCCTCCAAGCAAAAGCATGGTCAGGCCTATCACAGCAATACCCCACTCCTAGTACCAACTTCTGTCTTAGTTAGGGTTTCTATTGCTGTCAAGAGACACCATGACCATGGCAATTCTTATAAAGGAAAACTTTTCATTGGGGCTAGATTTAGTTCATCATCATCATCATGGTGAGAAGCATGGCAACATGCAGGCAGACATGATGCTGGAGAGGTATCTGAGAGTTACACATCTGTAACCACAGGCACCAGGAAGTGACTGACACACTAGTCCTGACTTGAGCTTCTAAGAGAAACCTCAAAGCCCACCCCTGAGTAATCCATTTCCTCTAACAAAGCTACACCTACTCTATCCAGCAAGGTGACACCTCCTAATAGTGCCATTCCCTATGAGCCTATGAGACCATTTTCATTCACACTAACATATTAGTCTATTCTGAAATATAGGAAAAGACCATGGGCCACTCAGACTTCCTCCCTAAGCACACCTATGCTCTTTGGCCTTTTACCCCAGACATCCTCTTTCCATGTCAATACCAGTTGTACCCAGGCTACTCATCCATGGCTTCAGACCCTTCGCACTGGCTCCTGAGATTATAAAGACTGAATTCTGTGGCTATCAACTAGAGGTTACTGCCATTCATGTTTGTTAAGAAGGAAGATATGGTGTATTTATCGAAGTAGGCTGTGATGTTATTGAGTACACTTAGAAAGAAGACTTTTAGAGCAGATAGGATTGGAAAACACAAGGTTAAAAGGGCTAACTCAGGTTGGATTATAGCTCAATAGTAGAGGGCTAGCATAGCATGTATGAGGCCCTAAATCCAATTCTTAGCAACACACACACACACACACACACACACACACACACACACACACCACAAAATATTAATCTTTTTTTAAACTGCATGACTCCCAGGAGCATTTAATGGCAAATTGTCAAGAGAGAATTATGCACAAACTCCCCCAAACTTATGTAAATAAATATGGTCCTCTTTGTTGAGCAATGTCTTTGGTAATTTCTATACTCCAGAAAGACCCTCGGGAAAGACTATTTTATTTGTACTTGTGTCTCCCAATAATGTTAAACATTCAGTTGATGAGCCAATGGGAACATGAGAGATCTCAGCCACAAATAAGTGTAGAGCACCACTTTGGAGAAGTCAGTGTTTCTGCCAAGAACTATTAGAGAAGTTATATAGATAAATATACTATGGATAGGTAGATACAGGCATATATAGATAGGCTAGATAGATGATTGATGGTAGAGATGATATATAATATACTGATGTACATATATATCATATATACATGAGAGAGAGAAAGACTGACTGACTCTAGGTATAGCTTGGAAATGGAGAGAAGTGAGAGACTTAGAAAATCTGCAAGCCCAGCCGGAAATGCTCAGCCATAAACTGAACAGAGGTGTATCCTCTACTCTCATTGCCAGAGGACAGGGCGGACCATCCACTATGGCTCATCCACTGGATTTGGTATTTGGGTGGGGGGAGGTCAACTGTACCAAGAGGAAAAAGGAAACAGGAATAGACAAATAGATGACCATGCTTAATTATTGGCATGCACTTAGTGATGCCTGGGATTACTGTGGTCAAAGAAACAGATGACAAAGTGGAGTTCTTCCATCAGAGAACCAGAATTCGTGTAAAGGAATTAACACTGTAGAGATGAAGTGAGAAAAATCAAATCAGATGATGGGCTTAACTGAAGACTGGGTCTGGTAAGAAAGGAGGATTAGTAATGTATGGAAAATTCAGACTACACAGAAGAGAGCAACATCCTGAACTCACATGGAAGGCACACAGGACATCATAGATAGTCTAACATTTGCAGGATTAGAGTCTGGGAAAGGGAAAAAGGAGCAGGAGCAGCATCAGAAGGAATAATGACTGCTTTCTGAAACCGATGGAAGGCATACTTCTGTATACACCAGACATGCCTTGGAAACCTTTGCAGGGTACTCACAAGCCAGCACCACCTGGAGTCACAGTTGGAAATCAGAGGCAGAGAGAAAGCATTACAGCAGGCAGATTTACAAGGTGCTTTATGCTCAAAGTTGCAAAACTATCACTGACAGTTGCTTCTTCAACAAAAATTATGGAATCCAGAAAACAAGGAATTAATTACCATCTTTAAAGTGCTAAATAAAAAGCCTAATTGCCAACCTAGAATTCCATTACTGCCATTACTCATAGACAACTAGAATGTAATGTAAAAAAGTCTAAAGGAGTCTTACAGATAAACTCTCAGACTATAAAGTGACTATAGCAAAGCCACTAGATATAAGATAAATATATAATGTGTCGATTTCATTTCTATCTATAATTAATACCAAATAGAAAATTTAAATAAATCAAACATATCACCTATAATAAAGCACCAAATGTCCACATGAAAAACACATGTTAAGTCAGGTATGGCAGGGCAAGCCGGTAGTACCAGCACATGGGAGGTAAAGGCTGGAGGATCGGGGGTTCAAGGCCTTCCTCAGCTACATAGTGAGTTCATGAGTAGCCTGGACAACTTGAGGCTTTGTCTCAAGAAACAAAATAAAAATCTATGTATCAGATGCTAATGAATACACACACATACATACACACATACATACTCACACACATACACACACATTCACACACACACACTCACACACACGCTCAGTCACTTGACACCTGGGTTACTGTTTAGTGGTTTTTCAATTGTAAGTTTGGATTAAATTATTTGTAAGGCCTCTGGCAGTTTGAATTCTGTAGTTATCTCCCATACCTTCACATATTCAACACATCCAAGCAGGGTGTTCACCAGGAACCAGGCACTGTGCTAATCTGATTAACAAATACAGATGGAAAGTACTAGCTAAATGAATGATGTAAAGAAGAAATACGATGTGAGACCCAGTCACGCCTACAGGGAGCTCCCAGTCTGGTGGGCCCCTGGGACCCTGCACCACAAGTAGATGCCTGCATGGAGAGGCCTGGGTACTGGGAGGAGGTATGGAGGAGCACTCCCAGACTGGATTTCTCGGAGGAAGGGTGACATGATTGCTTTCTTAGAGGACAACAGAATTAGCCAGGCCTGAGCAGAGGTGCAGGGGTGGCGGGGTGGCCAGGGCAGAGCAGAGGTGCAGGGGTGGCGGGGTGGCCAGGCCTAAGCAGAGGTACAGGGGTGGCGGGTGGCCAGGGCGGAGCAGAGGTGCAGGGGTGGGGAGGTGACCAGGGGGGAGCAGAGGTGCAGGGGTGGCGGGGTGACCAGTGGGGAGTGGTAAAAGGCCCTTCTCCCCATTCGTTCCATCTTGCAGCACTAAAATGTTGACTGCAGAGAAAGCCAACACTGGTCCTTCTTTCTCTCCACTTGCAGGGGATAATAACAATGGAGTTCTGGCACCCAGAGCATTCTGGGAAAGCAGAACAGCCCTCAGATCCTGCCAGGACCTATGCCCTCCCTACACGCCAGGAAGGCTTGGCAGTCAGAGCTCTAGAGCATCCTTGGCCATCTACAGCTTCTCTTCTGCCTCTGACAGCTGTTCTTACCTTCCTCCCATCATGGACAGACCCAGGTGTCTGTAACCCCCCACAATGCACCTGGGCTCACCACAGCTTGGAACCAACCATACTAAGACCTCTTTCTCAAGCATGTTGGATCCTAACCCATGTGTGCATGTATGTGCCTGTGCATGTACTTAGGTATTCCTGCACAGGTGGTGCGGGAGGGCAGGCTCAGCTTCTTCCCTACTCATCCACCTTGTTGTTGTGAGACAGCCTCTCGTTGGCCCGAGCCTACTTGGTAGCAGGCTAAGTCAACTGGCCAGCAAAACCCAGACACCACTGCCTCCCCAGCACCAGCGCCACAGCACCATTGCTACCTTGTTTGTTTTGTTTTTCCTGTATGTTCTAGGGATCGAACTCACATCCTCTGGCTTTTAAGGTAAGCGTTAGACTTAGCTAAGGCATCTCTCTAGCCTTGGATCTCAATTTCCTGTTCACCCTTAGGACAAAGGGCCAGCCTTGTCTTGCTGAAAAAAGCCTGAGGGAAGGTCAGCAGACAGCAGAGGAGCTGGTCCAATCCTTTCCTCATGTTCTCGTTCATCCCCTGTGAGGTCCCACTCTTCAAGACTTGAGCAGTATGAAAAAGAGATGAGGAAGAAAGGCTGAGGGCTTTGGACAACATAACTGTGACTGTATTTCTTAAACTACCAAGCCATGATGAGAATTTGCTCATTTCTGTACTCAACATAAGGCTTCACACACACACACACAGGCTTCAAAAAGAGAAAGAAAGGGAGTAATTTTGCAAAAGCCGCGCTGTGGACCCAGCCAAAATGGCTAGAGGGAACAGCAGCCATCGCCCTGTGGGAGCGCTGTCTCCACAGGAGCATCCTGAAGAAAGGGGGTAGCGCAGCTCTCCACCACAGAAGGGCTGGAAGAGCAGCAAGCAAAATAGTCTGCTGGCGAGGAGGAGTTTTCATTAAAAACACAATTGTTGTGGCAGAAATGGAGGGTAATTACCACCGCATTCACCAGATTCCAGCCCAGGGGCTCCGAGGGGGGCAGGCGGCAGCCATTTGGGGAAGGGATGTCCTTCAGACATGAGAGTCAGTGCCAACACTCCAACAGGTAGACCTCCCTCGGTGGACCTCCCTGGGAAGGGTGTTGAATTATTTGCAGCCATGTTTGAAAAACAAGCCAGATATATCTCAGGCTGGGGAGATAGACCAGAAACGAGAGGAAATTGATTTTTTCCATATTCACTGCCAGATATTCCTGCCCTGCACAGCTATATGCAGATAGAGGACTCAGGGCCGCTTATCACGCCAGTGATAGATCCCACACTGTCTCTGAGAGAATCAATCATTAATTTAAATCACTTACAGCAAGGCAGTTAGCTTTTAAACCCATTGTCTCCTGTGTGGGAAGAAATTGAGTAGCTTGTGGGTGCACGGGCTTAGGAATTAAAGTGATTTTTTTTTAAAAAGAATGGGTCATTGCTGACAGGTCATCTAAAGCCTGATTTTTACTCCATCATTTAAAAGAAAGATTTTATTTCAAAAATTAATATTACGGAAGTAATGCAGGCTCGTGTGCTTCTAGAAATGTGGGAGTTGGACTGTGTTCATCCTCTGGCTACAGTCTGCAAGATCAAGCCCCTGCCCATGGGACTACAACTTTCTTCCCTGACTTTCTCGTAAAGAAGCACCAGTGGGCACAACCTGGCTTGGCTGAGGGTTTTCCTCTCTGTGCCCTGACCGAAGCCATGCACCACCCAGCAACTCACTGATCCATCTGAACAGGAAGTTCTCTGTTCTGATCGGCTGTGTGTACCTGGTTCTGTGAGGTCTATGAAGAACAACACCCTAGGGGTGAGAACTCAAGGAAGAGGCGAGACCCAAGTTTTATGTGGACCTGCCCACGCTGAGGCTAGCATCGGGGCAGCAGGTGAGTTCCACGAGGCCGCAGAAGAGACGTGTGTGCCTAGTATGTCTAGGGTACAGCATGAACTGAAGAGCCCCCGTGGGTCCTACAGGCTGAGGAAGCTCCAGGGCAGAAGGCTCAGGATGGTCTAAAGCAGTAAGAGTGGCCATTTACTTCTGGCTGAAGTGAACATTGTAGACCGTGGACGGCCTCAGCCGCACGCATCTGGGTTTCTGGGGAACCCCAGTTTCAATTACTTTTCCATGGTCAAGTAGCTTGGGAGGTCAAAGTCCCCACAGCACTGTGGAGATACAGTCAGAGTGGGAAAGCGAGGCTTTTAGGTACAGAATGTTCTAGATGCTGCAGTGAGGGAAGTGGAATTCCCATCCATGATGGAAAAACATTAGTGTTGTGTGTGTGTGTGAGTGTGTGTGTGTGTGTGTGTGTGTGTGTGTGTGTGTGTGTGTAGTTACATATACCTGTGTGTGCATGTGTGAGTGTATGCCAGAAAAAAACCTCAGGTGTTGTCCTCAGATACCACCTACCTTGGTCTTTTACTTTTATTTTATTTTATTTTATTTTATTTTATTTTTGAGGCAGGGTCTCTCATTGGTCTGGAACCCACCACGCAGACCATTGAGCCCCAGGGATGCGCCTGTCTTGCGTCGCCAGCTCTGGCATTATCAACACCATCATGCCCGGCTGTTCTTACACAGGTTCTGGGGATAAAACTCAGGTCCTTGTACTTTCAAGGCATGGCTCTTTAACCACTTGAACTGAGCTATATACTCATCCCATCCCCATCAAGATACTCACATAGAAAAATGGTCTGAGTGTCTGCTGACTGCTGACACACCATGGATGCTGGAAGGTTGGCATGAGTTTGCAAGGCAGTGTGCCTTCTGAAGGCTCCCATGTGTCACGGACCCCTGGCTCCTTCTTCCATCCTTAGAGACAGTGTATAGCATCTCATTCTAGGTCTCAATTTCTTCTAGAGTCTGCCTCCTCCCCAGAATCTACCCCGAAACCCATGTGCAAAGCTCTTTTATGCCCTGTCAGACACATGCACAGGCTCTGGGCAGCAAGGTGTGGACATTTGGGGGGAGACAATAATCTTTCACAAGAATGATGTAATAAACAAGAGTCACAGTAATAATCCCAGGAAGCAGCTTTCTGACCCTTATTTGAGACCTGGTGCTTACAAAAAACCTAGTTTAACCACAGCTCCATAGGCCATGTGGCTCCATTTCACAGAAGAGTGAAACGGGATTCCGAGGGGCTCTATTCATGGTGTCCCATGGGGAGGACCTGTCCTGCGGCACAGTGCCCGACACCAAGCTGGTTCCACAAGAGCAGCAGGGCAGAACACCAGTGAGTGTCCCTTCCTGTGTGACAGTGCCTCAGGTCCTGGGCACTTGTGACAAGACACAGTGGCCTTGAGTCCGACTTCGTAGAAGTGCACTCTGGCCAGTTCTCGCTCTGATGCCTGTCACCTGTCATACCCTGTCTCCAGGTTCACCCAGCACAGGAAGCAAAAGCCGGGAGGCGCCGCATGTGCAATAACCTGCAACCTGAGTCTCGGGGCCCAACTGAGACAGCCTGTCCCTCGGTTTGGAAAGGTTAGGGAAGATTTCCCAGAGGGTGAGACATTTGAGCGGAGACTTGAAGGTGAAGAATGAGGAGGATTTCAGCAGGCAGGGCTGGTGTGGAGCACAAATCAGGCAAAGGAAATTTCCAGCCCAAGATAAAGAAAATGTGCAAAGTGGGGAAAAGGGGGGGGGGGGAGCAGAGGAAAAAAGACCATGACGTAGAACGAGAAAGTCATAGAGACACAGAAACAACAGAGAGGGGGAAAGTCGAGAGAGGCAGGTACAGAGCAGAGCCAGACGGAAGGGTGGGAAAGAACAAGACAGGAAGAGGATGTTTGGGGACACACTGGGAAAAGCAGAGTGGAAGGCCAGTGCTTCGGGATGAGCAGAACCAGGACAGAGGTAGAGAAGTGCAGGCAGCAGGTCCCAGTGGGAAGAGGGTGGAGATCTGAAACGATAGTGCTGCAGGCAGGCCCATAGGCGGCGAGGCCCCCATGACCCCATCCTTCCTGCTGTAGCTGCCACAGCTCGCTTAGGGATGCACATGCCTGAAAGTCCCTCACCTTCCCTGGGGCTCACTTTCCTCATCTAGCATAGGGTTAGGTCAGATTACCTATTGGTCTCTCCGAATCCCATTTAACCCCGGAACTTCTCAAGTATGACTGGTAGAATGGGCAGCCCATCCTCAGGATGAAAGCTGGCACTCCACTCCAAACCCATCTAGTGTCTGCTAATGGAGTGGTAATGGGAACCAGAAAATGCCAGGGTCCTAGGACCAGAGAACCAGAGAGACCCCTCAGGGTTCAGGGCTGGAGGCTAGGGTGGGAACTGACAGGACAGGCAGCGAGGGGAGGCAGATCCCCTGGGTGGCCTCTGCTCCGTAACCCAATAGGATATCCACATGGTCGAAGTTGCTACAAGCCTCCTGAGCGCCTGTGCGTGGAGGACAGTGGAGTAGATCAGGTGCGTCTGCAGCAGCTACGTGTTGGAGCCATTAAAAAACACATCTATGAAATGTTAACAGCCTGGAAAATGCTGACACCAAAACGTTAGGGACAAAACTGCCTTCTACTCTCTGGGTTTTGAACCATGAATATGAGTTAGCCATTCAAAATTAAACGTGAAAGGTAATAAGTAGGTGAGGGTGTTTCATAATAATCATGTGTGTGTCTTCATGAACAAACGAACATCTGGAGGTGAGCGACAAACAACGACCAAAACGCTGTGCGTGGTATTTCTGAAAGGAAAAATTCGGATGGCTGTTAGCTTTTCATACTTTTCTATATTTCCAATTTTTATAAACATGGAATATAGTGGTATTTTATTTGTGCTGAAATGTGATTTTATTTGTATGTTAATAAATAAAGTTGCCTAGAGGTCAGAGCTATTAGCAAGCCATAGGGAAAGCCAGGGCGGTGGTGGTGCACGCCTTTAATCCCAGCACTTGGTAAGCAGAACTAGGTAGATCTCTGTGTGTTCAAGGATACAGCCAGCATTGGAGACACACGCCCTTAATCTCAATACCAACCATAGAAGACTTGGAGGTCTGTACAGACAGGCAGTGACGAGGCAGTCACGTAGTTGGGTTTACAACCAATGAGAAGGCAGAACAGAACTCTTATTTAAAGGTGAACGCACAGGAAGTAGTCCTTTTTGGAGAGGTCTCTTGGCGGGAGAGGCTAGCTGGCAGAAAGTGGTAAGACTCTTAGCTCTGACCTCTTGGGCTTTCATCTTTACATTGGCTCTGTGTTTCTTATTTAATAAGACGGTTGGTTACATCTACAATGGATTTTTATTCTGAAAATAGCGATATACTTGCATTTTGCATATATACCATATATGTTGTATATTATATTATATTATCTGTTTGTATATGACAAATCTGTGTCTATATACACATTAAGAAATGGCTATTTTAGCTGGGCGGTGGTGGCGCATGCCTTTAATCCCAGCACTTGAGAGACAGAGCCAGGCGGATCTCTGTGAGTTCGAGGCCAGCCTGGTCTACAGATCGAGATCCAGGAAAGGCACCAAAACTACACAGAGAAACCCTGTCTTGAAAAAAAAGAAAGAAGGAAAGAAAGAAAGAAAGAAAGAAAGAAAGAAAGAAAGAAAGAAAGAAAGAAAGAAAGAAAGAGAGAGAGAGAAAGACAAAGACAAAGAAAGACAGACAGAAAGAAAGGAAGGAAGGAAGGAAGAAAGAAAGAAAGAAAGAAAGAAAGAAAGAGAGAGAGAAAGAGAGAAAGAGAAAGACAGAAAGAAAGACAGACAGAAAGAAAGGAAGGAAGAAAGAAAGGGAGAGAGAAAGACAGAAAGACAGAAAGAGAAAAGAAACGGCTATTTCAATGTGCGGGGAGATGGTGCGGTCAGTAAAAAGCTTGTTGTGCAAATGTGAGGTCATGAATTCCAACCCCCGTAACCATGTGGGGAAAGCCATGACGGGCAGGCAGATGTCTGCAATCTCAGTGCCTGGGAGAGACACAGGAGCATCCTGGGAGTTTGCCAGCCACGCAGACTAGTTACATCAGTGAATTTCAGGTTCAACGAGAGAGCTAATGACACCCAGTGTCAACCTCTCACTTACATATTTGTGCACATGGCATGCACACCTGCACACACACACACACACACACACACACACACACACACACACACACACGGTGTGGAGGGGACTGTTCGCATTCCTTTAATGGTATTCTCTGGTAATTCCTTGAGCTTCATGCATAGAGTCCTTGGTATAAGGCAATCTTCCTCAGGACCACTGAGATATGGATTTCATAGCATTCTGATCCTGAAGATACCTCAAAATTAGTGGGGAAACAAGGCAAGCTGCTTCTGTGTGCCCAAAGTTACTAACTGGTGTGTTCTTCACAATTCATAGAAATATCTGCATGGCCACTTGCTATGATCTGAACATACCTCAAACGTACATACCAGAAACTCAGTTCCCAGTGGTATGGAAAGGGTGGGCCTCCGAGGATGCTTTAGCCCTTGTGGGTGGACTGACTTTGGTGAAAAGGAGCCTGAGACAGGGGGTTGGTCCTTTGCCCTCTGTCCTCTGCCATGAGAGGACACAGCATCCCTTGTAGAGGGTTGCTGCATCCAAGGCACCATCTTGAAAGGAGAAAGCAGCCCTCACTGGACACTGGATCTGAAGGCACTCTGACCTTGGATTTCCCAGTCTTTGGAGCCATAAGAAGTCATTTTTTTTTCCCTTTATAATGATCCAATCTGTGGTATTGTCCTAACAGAACAACAACAACAAAAAAAAAAAAAAGTCAAAAGCTAGTGCTTGTGTCCTACTCAAGCCTGGGGATGGGGACAAAGGCATCTCCCCAGGAGCTGAGGTGCCACTGACCCACCTCCTGCTGCCTCCAGATGTAAGTCCCCATTCCTGTTGTCTCCCAGGAGTCCCTGTCCCGGGACCCTGGTGGATTGTCTCTGCTGTGAAGAGTGAGGGGGTGGAGGACAAGGATGGAAAGGAGGGGTGTGCTTTCCCAGATGCCCACTCATGTTGGGGTTGATGAAGCAGGAACGCTATTCTCCAAACACGTGTGTCCTGTGAGCATTCCCACATCCTGAGGATAAATCTGCAGGACACACATCCCAAGCTCGCACTGAGCTTCTGTGTTGTAATGATTTCAAACAGACTTCAGAAGAACCTTGCCTTACACAAAACGTCTCTGCAAATACACGCCTCAACATTTTTATTCTTAGTGTATTGGTAGCTTTTCAGTTCATTATAGTGTTATTAGTCAGTCTTCATAAAAGTACTATGCATCTTTATTAAAAATGGAAGTTCACATCATTTTATGTCCCCATAAAAATGGGTGGTGGTAGCTTTGATTAATTTCTTCACATACAGTGAACTTTACAGCAAATTGGACAGTGTAATTCAATTCCTATTTCTGCAGATTTTTTTTGTTGGTAGAAAATTGATATCATTCATATGTAATCATATTGCCTTTGCAAGAGATATTTAAGAAATAATATCCTGAGGTAATGATCGCATGGCTTAATTATTAATGCCATACTTTCACACATGGCAGCCACATGCATTCCTTTTGCAAGCTTGACTTCTGTTGGAAAATATTCCTTCAATCTGAATTCAGGGGCATGAGTACATGTATGTACTGAATTCAGGGGCATGTACTATCCATGAACACATATGTGTGTGCACTAGCTCTTTAGGAGTGTTTCTTTTTTTAACAGCTTGGAGTCAGAAGGCAACTTGAAAGGTAAGGTCTGAAAGGCAAGTGTCCCCTGCCACTCACCACCCCAGACACCAGGCAAATCCATAGGGTCTCTTTGGAATGAACAGCTGAAACTTGTGGTTGATATACTGTGCACCCCAATAAACTTACCTAGGGGTCAGAGAACAGAACAGCCACTATATTAAACATAGGTTTAGGCAGTGGTAGCACATGCCTTTAATCCTATCATTCAGGAGGCAGAGATCTGTCTGGATCTCTGAGTTTAAGCCACACTGGAAACAGCCAGGCATAGTGACACACATCTTTAATCCCAGGAAATGATGGCAGGAAACAGAAAGGTATATAAGGTGTGAGGACTAGAAACTAGAGCCCTGTTAAGCCCTTAGGCTTTTAGCAGCAGTTCAACTGAGATCCATTTGGATGAGGACACAGAGGCTTCCAGTTTGAGGAAACAAGATCAGCTGAGGAATTGGCATGGTGAGGTCAACTGTGGCTTGTTCTGTTTCTCTGATCTTTCAACGTTCACTGCAATACCTGGCTCCAGGTTTGTTTTTATTAATAAGAACTTTTAAGATTCATGCTACTAACCAGGCAGTGGTGGTGCACGCCTTTAAACCCAGCACTCGGGAGGTAGAGCCAGGTGGATCACTGAGTTCGAGGCCAGCCTGGTCTACAAAGCGAGTTCCAGGACAGGCTCCAAAGCTACACAGAAAAACCCTGTCTCAAAAAAACAAGCAACAACAAAAAAAAAAGATTCATGCTACAGAAAGTTTTCTGATTTTGGATGATGACTTCAGGTCTTCCAAAGCCATAAAACATACTTCATTTTGTGAGCAATTGGGGATACATTTAAGGGACTGGCATTTGTGACAGCCAAGACTGGAGTCTGGAACAGCAGTAGGAGACCCATGAAGGGACACATGGTGATTCTTACTAATCTGTCTGGAATAAGCCTGTCTCTGTGGAGGAGCACCCACTTAGCTCGATTTAAAAGTTAGTCGTATCTAAAAAACAAAAAACCCCTGCAATACCTAGACACAAGACGCCCTCACACACAAACATTCACAGGGTGTCCCATCACGGCCTGGAGGCTGTGGCCAAATGAAGCCCAGTTCAAGGACTTCACTCGGGGTTCCCAAGCACTCTATGTGTTCTTCTTCAAAAGGAGACGAGACCATAGCCTCCTCATGAAGTCTGACCACTCAAGACCTTGTCTTCCTCCTCAGCTCCCCCCTTTTCCTTCTCACGTCCAACAGATTGTGTTTTCACTCCTGGGATTCCCTTTCCTGGTTCTCTTCCACCTCCCCGACAGGACTCCCTATCTGACGGCCTCAGATAAGCCCCTATGACTTGATTGGGGGCCTGATGGGACGTGTGCCATGCCGGCAGCCCCAGTGTGGCTGACCAAATCTGGGACTCCTCTGCACTGTCTTAAATGTTGGGCATGAGACCAGCTGGACCTCTCTGGGTTCTGATGTCTTGCAGAAGCTGGTGGTAAGTGCCATCTGAACCTAGGTCTGGGTAGAGTCCACACTGTGGAGCCATGGGCACCCTGGATACAGCCTGTAGAGGGACCAGGCAGCTCTGCAAAACCAGCAAGACTGATACATCAGAGTTAGAGTGAGGGAGACGGGGATGGACAGAGGTTTCCATGAATCCCGTGCTCTTGAGACTCTGCTCCCAGACAAGGGTCAAAGGAGTTGTGGAGTACATGCTGGGTGACAGCTAAATGCTAACAGCTCATGAAGGAAAACAACTTAAAAAAAATTATATGTATGAGGGAGGGGTGACTGTGAGGCTAGGAGAAGGTGATAGATCCCTTGGAGCTGGAGTTGCAGGTGATTGTGAGCTGCCCAATGTGTCAGGAACCAGGCTCAGGTCCTTGGTAAGAACACCACTTCTCTCCAGCCCCAGAAAAATGGAGAGAAAAAAAATTTTTGCCTGAGAAAGATGGAACAGAGCCGATGATAAGGAGCCCTGTTCTAACACGGACTTTTTTTGCTTTGGGTGGTACTGAGGCTTGGACTGAAGCCAGAACCTTCCCTGCCTCATGAAAGTGAGATGAGCGCTGACCACTAAGCTACATCCTAGGGTCTCAGTCGGTTAGCTTCAGTTAGTTAGCTGTTCATGATGCATTTAACTTGCAATGTCACCCAGGCAGATCTCAAACTTGGAATCTTTATCCCTCTGCCTCCCGAGTAGTTGCGATTCCAGGCATGGGCTACTGTGCCTGGCCTGACGTGTTCATCGTTACAAACATCTACTGCTCCCTTAAGAGACTATATGGTGTGGTGAGCGGCATACTTCCGTCAGCCTTGTCAAGGACACACACAGGAAAATACACAGAGACATATAGGGGTACACTTGAGAGAAATGGATACACACATTCGCATTCATACAGTACACCAAACACAGGGAGATCAACACGGTATACCCTCATATACCCTCAGACACAGTCGGAAACATAGAGAAACATAGTCCACACACACTTACATTCACAGGATTACAAACAACACTCTCAAAGCAGGCAAATGCACACAGATATTCTCACATAGACACACACACTTACGCACATACATTCACATATATGCACATATACAGTATACCTTCACTCACAGATGACTTCACATGCACACACCACACATATACACACACATACACATACACACACACCTGCTCTCACACACCTCCACACTCCCACACCCCCACACTTTTTGGGGTACGCTCTGCCTGCTTTAGCTCTCTCAAGAGAGAAGTCCTGAGACTGTGGCCTTAGAAGCTATGTCCTGAAGAAACCACACAGAGAGACATTTGACAGCTACTGGATGACCCTGGTACTCTACCCCAGCTGGGACCACGCCGAGGAACAGAGTGGGACACGGCCTGCCTCTAGGGCAGGGGGTGGCAGGCCCTACTATTCCCCGAATTACTGAAGCTCTCTTGGAGATCTATCTATAGGAGGAGCCCTTATCAGCACAGGACTCAGTTGTGGAAATGTGTGGCATCCATGTCCTTATGAGATCCCTAAGCTGCTGCACTGCAGCACAGATCAGTGGCTTTCCTGGGAATAGGGTTCATACCTCCCTGCCTCCATATGAGCCCCAGTCCTGAGCACCAATTTTCTATGTGTGGTAGATGATGGCGAGATAATTGTGCCTCTAGGGGCTGTGACTATCTTCACTGGGCTATCCCAAAGGACAGTTAACCCTAATCTTTTTGCACATCTCCTGCCTGGCCTCTGGGACATGGGTCTCCCTTGGTGTTCTTCTACTTGCTATGTCCTGGTTGATACTGGGTTCTCAGCCTCTGACCCCAAGAGGAAGGCCCACTCTTCATTGCTTGCAGCTCGTGCCATGAGAGCATCTTAGAGGGCTTGCAGGTCTACATTTAGAGCCCCACATGGATAGGAAAAGAGGTCTGCTTTTGTTCAGTATTGAGCAAATGGATTTGCAAGGAGCTGAGCTCCGGCAGCACCACATGAAGCTTCTAAATAGATGTCCTTGGGCATCTGGACAGTGCAGGGAGAGCTGCCCTGACCTTCCAAATGCAAGGAGTAAGGATTTGGAATCAATTGGAGTGGTAGAACATCATGCACACACTGTTGGCTGTGTGTTGACAAGAGATTGGGGACTTGGGGATGACAGGACCATCTCTCCCCCTGAACAGGAAAAAGATGAGAAGAAAATGGGATTCTAAGATTAAAGACCTCGAAAGGCACATTCTGGGGGAGGGCTGCATCTAACAGTTCCATAGAGACTGCTCCTATGGTGGGCTCTGTCATACAGTAAAGACTCTGACCTCAGAGACTGGTGGCCTCAGAGGTCAGATCAGAAATTGACAAGTAGTGTGCAGGCAGAAGGGTCTCACAAGGCTGCGGGCTCCACGCTTTTCAGAATCTAACCCTCCACACAAGGAATACATGGAAGAAAATGAACCTTTCTGCGGGCAAAAAAACAGCAAACAAAAACTTTGAAAAATGAATGTCTCTATATCATTTAAATGGGTGAAAGGGGCGTGTAGAAGATGAGTGTGTGTGTGTGTGTGTGTGTGTGTGTATGTGTGTGTGCGCACGTGTGTGTGTGTGTGTGTGTGTGTGCGCGCGTGCGTGCGTGTGTGTGTGTGTGTGTGTGTGTGTGTGTGTGTGCGCGCGTGCACGCGCCACTCACAAACACTGTCCTGTCAGTGGAATGAAAGGCTGCCCAACCATGCTCCCACAGCCAGCCCTACAGGACCACCTCCCTTAGAGACTGGTTTGAGGTATGGACACCTCACACTGTGTGGGAAGGACAGGTGGTCCTCAGCACAGAGCACAAGATCATTTGGGGAGAAAATAAAACCCCCAGGACCTGCCGGGTCTGTGGCATTTCAGAAGTGGTTCTGAGGGTCCGCTGTACATTGGATGTAAACTCTTGGCGAGTGTGTGATGGGAGTGGTCCACTTTGTGCTTATCATTTCCACACTGAAAACAAATTGGTGCCATCATAGCAGCAGAGCAAAGACAGTCCTGAGTTATCCTGTAACTCACGGTGGGAGATTTATGAATATTGTTTTCTTGTAAAATCCTGCATTTTTCTCTCTTTGCTACTTGCAACCTATAAGTGGCATAAAGGTGTGTGTCTCCCAAGATTTCCTCTCTCTGCTGTGCCTGGTATGAGGGAACGCACGGGTATACAGCCCCTATAAACTGTGCCTTTATGTCTAACTCGTCTAATCAGCTCGCCATATCAAAACTTCATTTAAGGGTCTAGTAAAGCTGCAATTACTATGACTGTGAGATGCCTTGCTTTGGGAAGTGCATTAAATACTTTTATAGACGTGGTTAGAAAAACTCGTGTTTACCAAAGCAAATGAGTTCATTAATAACCAACCCCAATACAGAAAGACAAGCTAGGCGATATAAAAACAATGTGGGCCTTGGCAGCTCACACTTGGACATACTTGGGTATAATTTCTGAAGTTGGGACAATCATTTCTAATTCATAGGTGTAACTCAGCATACTGAGGCGGTGACATTTTGACTGGAGCCATTGGAGGGCACGTACTGAGTGAGAGGGAAGCCCAGGGTTTGTTCTAGTAAGACACAAAAGGATCAGGGCCAGCCTTAGGCTGGGAGGTGTTCAGCCCGAGGCAACAGCAGTGTGCAGAGGATCCTGAGGGCTGCCAGCTTGCTGGGAGTCCATCAGTGAACAAAGTCAGCCTGAAACGACTAGACTCCAGGCTCCTCCTATCGGATTCAGAGAGCAGTGGGAGGCCCCGGTTAGGACACAGCCTCCCTGCAAACCCTTGAGTGTATGTGCTACCGGATGGTGGGCCAAGGCCAAACGTGGAGGCTGAGGGCAAAAGCGTCTTCTGAGTTAGACAGTGGGGCTGTCAGGACAGAGCACCATGTTTCTCACCTCAGAGCTGCTGCTGGTCAAACAAGCAGATGTCTAAAGCATATCATTTTTAAAAAATGAAATCTCAGATTTGCTGTAAATTCGGGCCAGGAATATCTAGCAGATGGGCAAGGGTTAACTTGCAAACCTACGGCAAGTTTTTGCATTAAAAAAAAAAAAGAAAAAAAGGCAAGAAAGAAGAAAAAGAAGGGAGGAAGGAAGAAGGGAGGGAGGGAGGAAGAGAGGGAGGGAAAGGAAGAAAAAGCACTCTTAAACTGCTGCTCTTAAAATAAAGATTTTCTGTTTTCCATAGTGACTCACTAAACCTTTATTTAGACAGTTGGTAAAAACACCACATCACATATTTCGAATGCTCCCCCCTGCCGCTGCTGCAGCTTAAAACAGTATCATGTTTTTCCTTCTAGAGGGAAGCAGAAATCTCCAGTAAGGATCTTTCCTCTTTGTGAAAACGAAACCTAAATGTATTTTGGAATGGTTAATATTCCCGGTCAGACCCACAGCACAGCACCCTCTGGTGCACATATTAAGGAGAAGGATTAAGACTGTTATGGGGTTTTTGTTCATTTGCTGTTCAACAGTTCCCAGAGATGAATTTTAATGCTCATTCAAAAATACAAGGAAAACATAATGACTTGAAATCTATCATTTGATGGTTTGAGCAGTTTTTCTTGTTCCACGGAGTTTCGGGTTAACTGTATGATGCAATGAAACCATGAGCCCCCAACATTGCCCAAATGTGTCCAGTGTGGTCCCGTGGACACTCCAACGGCCACAGGGCCAGCTCTGGAGATGCATTCCTCGGGAAAGGTGTCTCAGGGCCCTGAAGAAGGGCACCAAGAAGCCTCTGAGGAGCAGTCCTCGCCAGGGCAACAGTTGTGG
>CABHPH010129265.1:0-21555 GCA_902168325.1 Peromyscus nudipes
TGTGCCCCCCTGTCGCTTTCCCCCCAGCCCACCCCCCATTCCCATCTCCTCCAGGGCAAGGACTCCCCTGGGGATTGAGTTCAACCTGGTAAATTCAGTCCAGGCAGGTCCAGTCCCCTCCTCCCAGGCTGAGCCAAGTGTCCCTGTATAAGCCCCAGGTTCCAAACAGCCAGCTCATGCACTGAGGACAGGTCCCAGTCCGAGAGCCTGGATGCCTCCCAAACAGATCAAGCTAATCAACTGTCTCACTTATCCAGAGGACCTGATCCAGTTGGGGGCTCCTCAGCTATTGGTTCATAGTTCATGTGTTTCCATTCATTTGGCTAATTGGCCCTGTGCCTTTTCCTACCTTGGTCTCAACAATTATCGATCATACAAACCCTCCTCTTTCTTGCCAATTGGACTCCTGGAGCTCCACCTGGGGCTTGGCAATGGATCTCTGCATCCGGTTCCCTCAGTCATTGGATGAGGTTTCTAGCATGACAATTGGGGTGTTTGCCATCTTATCACCAGAGTAGGTCAGTTCGGGCTTTCTCTCGACCATTGCCAGTAGTCTATTGTGGAGGTATCTTTGTGGATTTCTGGGGACCTCTCTAGCACTTTGCTTCTTGCTATTCTCATGTGGTCTTCATTTATAATGATCTCTTATTCCTTGTTCTCCCTCTCTGTTCTTGATCCAGCTGGGATCTCCCGCTCCCCTAAGCTCTCTTTCCCTCGAACCTTGCCCTTCATTACCCCCACTCACATCCAGTTTGTTCATGTAGATCTCATCCATTTCTCTGTCATTGGGCAATCCCCGTGTCTTTCTTGGGATCCTGTTTTATAGTTAGCCTCCCTGGAGTTGTGAGTAGGAGTCTAGTCATCGTTGTTTTACATCTGGTATCCTCCTATGAGTGAGTACATACCATGTTTGTCCTTCTGAGTCTGGGTTACCTCATTCAGGATGATTTTTTTCTAGATCCATCCATTTGCCTGCAAACCTCATGATGTCATTGTTCTTTTTTTCTGCTGAGTAGTATTCCATTGTGTATATGTACCACATTTTATTTATCCATTCTTCAGTTGAGGGGCATCTAGGTTGTTTCCAGGTTCTGGCTATTACAAACAATGCTGCTATTAACATAGCTGAGCAATTGCCCTTGTGGTATGATTGAGCATTCCTTGGGTATATGCCCAAGAGTAGTATAGCTGGGTCTTGGGGGAGATTGATTCCCAATTTTCTAAGAAAGCGCCATATTGATTTCCAAAGTGGTTGTACAAGCTTGCATTCCCACCAGCAGTGGAGGAGAGTTCCCCTAATTCCACATCCTCTCCAGCATAAGCTATCTTCAGTGTTTTTGATCTTAACCATTCTGACAGGTGTAAGGTGGTATTTCAGATTCGTTTTGATTTGCATTTCCCTGATGATTAAGGATGCTGAGCATTTCCTTAGATGTCTTTCAGCCATTTGAGCTTTCTCTGTTGAGAATTCTCTATTTAGTTCAATAGCCCATTTCTTAACTGGACTGTTGGGCATTTTGATGTCTAATTTCTTGAATTCTTTATATATTCTGGATATCAGTCCTCTGTCAGATGTGGGGTTGGTGAAGACCTTTTCCCATTCTGTAGTCTGTCGCTTTGCCTTGTTGACCATATCCTTTGCTCTACAAAAGCTTCTCAGTTTCAAGAGGTCCCATTGATTGATTGTTTCTCTCAGTGTCTGTGCTACTGGATAGACTGTGCAAGCTTTAACTATTCCACAGTCAGAATAGTTTCATATATAAAAAGAGAATATCCCATACTTTGTATGTAGTACATGTATGCAGTAATACATGGACTCAGTACAATGCCTGCTAGGATGAAAACTTCAATATGTGTTAAATGATGTTATTTTTTTTTTTGGCGATAGAAGGAGCATCATGAATTTAGTGCCAAAATTGCTTCTACGAATTAATTTTACCTGCATTTTTTCAAAAAACTTTTTCATAAACACAATGTCAAAGTGACAGCAAAGAGAATGCCACAAAGACGAATGCCACATCTGTCACAAACATTCCTTTTGAGCATGTTTACTAGTCCTCCTCTGTGTTTTCCTCTCTCTCCCCGAGCCCCTCTTTCTCTTACTCTCATTGATACCGTGACAAAGGACATATAAATTAGTATAACTTACCGTCTAAGGAATAATACCAATAATCAAAGCAAAAGTGTCTGTTATATAAGGCACTTTTTTTCAGAATTTCTCTTAAACATTTATGTAAAATCATTTTATCTCCATAATAATATGAAAAAATGAGCATTTTGAAGACCTCCACTTTAAGAAACAAACAGGATTTTTACCCCAAATTACACACATACACCTCGTAAATGGTGAAGCTATTTTTGAATGAGAACATCTGACCTGGGATCCATGTTTGTAACTGTAGTGGCTGAGAAGACCTAGTGCCCAGGTTTCTGCTGTCTTTCTATGACTAATTGTCAGCTGCTGGTACAAAGCAGTATTGAGCTGTTACTAATTGTCCTTGAAATTGATTTTCACTAATGCAACTCAAAACTGTTTAAAGTTCTGTTCTTTCTGAATAGATCATAGTGCTAAGGGGTTATGAACACTACAGACAGGAGAAATTGATATTAATAAAAATATGATATGCCTTATAATTTTTGTGGATCATATGAGAACTGTTCTAAACAAAGTAAAATCCCCCTCAAATCTTCCAATCTCATAGAACTCATGTGATCTTAGCCCTCTCGCTACCAGTGATTCTCCAACTTGTCCATGTGGTACATAGACCCAGGCAGGCTAACTGCAGTCTTTTCTTTGCTTTCCTTCATTTGGGTTAGACAAGCCTTGTGGCTGATTGATAGGGACTGCCACATCCTCTTGCCCTCTGTTTTTTGTTGTTGTTGTTGTAGTTTTGTTCTTTGTTTTTTGAACATCCTAGATCCCACACTAGGCCCTGCAACAGACTATTCAGATACTACAGGTGACCTGGAATCCCAGAGCACTGACAGCTGCCTAAGTGGAACTCTTCAGTTGCTCTCTCTGGCCACAATAATCAGGAGCAGCTCACACAGTCAGGAGAAAATTGTTGCAAGTTCCTGGACCAAGACACCAACGGCACTGCAGCGATTGCTGGCAAGTAAAAGACAGGAGATGGAAGGTGTAGACCCAAATACCAGACAAACAGAGGAAGGAACGTTCCAACACTGATGCAAATTCGGCCCCAGAACATTGTAAACTCATCTACTGCAAAAAGAAAGGTGGTTTGACCCCAAAGAAATGAAAAAAAAAATCACCCTAAGTAACTATCTCCTGATATATAAATCCCAATGCAGAAAAATCAACAGCAATAGCACACAAACAAATAACTCAAACAAACAAACAAACAAAATCCAGTAAAAACACTTCACCTAGCCGGGCGGTGGTGGTGCACGCCTTTAATCCCAGCACTCGAGAGGCAGAGCCAGGCGGATCTCTGTGAGTTGGAGGCCAGCCTGGGCTACCAAGTGAGTTTCAGGAAAGGTGCAAAGCTACACAGAGAATCCCTGTCTCGAAAAACAAAACAAAACAAAACAAAAACAAAAAACACAAAAAACTTCACCCAAATAAAAAAATCCCTCATCCCTCCTCAATTATTGTTCCCCCCATTTTCCCATTTCCCACTTCATATCACTTGTATCTTACTATTTTCTTATCTAGGAGCCTTTTTACTTTCCTGTTGTCTGAAGTTAATCCAGATTTTTATCTTTACATCTGAATATTTGAAATACGATGACAAATAAGAGAGAACATGGCAATTTTTTCATTCCGGGTCAGTGTGACACCACTCAGCATAATACTTTCTAGTTATTTCCACTACCTGCAAATCTCATTTTTTCTAAGTGCTGAATAGTATTCCATAGTGTATATGTACCACTTTTGCATTATACAGTCACCCATTTAAAGACATTTAGATTGTGTTCATTTCCTAGCAAGTGTAAATTCAACAAGGAATATAGCTAGGCTAGTACCTGAGCAGTAGGATATCAAGTTCTTTGGGCATATGCCCACCGGATTTTTGATAAATGGCCAATAATACATGTCAAAGGCATTGACAGCATATTCAAAAAATAGTTCTGGAAACTGGGTAGGTACATGCAGAAAGAAAGATTCTGATTTCTCACCCTGCTATAAACTCATCACCAAATGAATCAATGATCTCAACATAAAGTTTGATATCCCTGAATCGAATAGAAACAAATGTAAAGAGTATGTTTGATCTCATTGGCACAAG
Organism: Peromyscus nudipes; assembly: GCA_902168325.1. Classification (NCBI taxonomy): domain Eukaryota; kingdom Metazoa; phylum Chordata; class Mammalia; order Rodentia; family Cricetidae; genus Peromyscus; species Peromyscus nudipes. The sequence continues at coordinate 4,251 of CABHPH010129265.1, forward strand.
ACAGGAATGTCTGAACAGGATCCCCGTAAGAGCAAGAATCAATCTGATTTCATGAAACTTAAGAGCTTCTGTACTGCAAAGGCACCATCTTTCAGCTGAAGAGGAAGCCTAAGGAATAGGAAAATATCTTTACTAAATAATTATTTAACATTGGATTAATATCTAGAATATATAAAGAAGTCAAGAAATTAAACATTAGGAAAATGAACAATTCCATTAAAAATGTGGCAAAAGATACTAACAGCCTAAATGGATTTTTAAAATGTTTTATATCCTTAGCCATCAGGGAAAAGAAAATTAAACTTAAAATTTAACTTACTCCAGTCTGAATGACTAAGATAAAAAACAGACAGACAAACAAAAACAGCAAAAAAGGATTGACAGAAAATGCTGGTGTGGTCAAGAGGAAATGTAAACTCTTATCCACCACAACTGGTGGAGGTGCAAACTTGTACATCCACTCCGTAAATAAGTATGGCGGTTTTCTAAAAAAACTAGAAGTATATCCACCATGGGATCTCGCCATACCACTTGAGCATATACTCAGAAGACTCTACATCCTATTATAAAGATACATGTGCATCCATGTTCATTGCTGCTCTATTCACAGTATCCAGGAAATGGAAACAATCTAGATGTACATTGGCTAAGGAATGAGTAATGGAAGTATTGTATAGTCATACACTACAATATTATTCAACTATTAAAAAAAATTAAATCATTCAGTTAAATGGATGGAACTGGAAACAATCATTCTGAATAAGTTCATCCAGACCAAGAAATAAAAACATTACACAGTTTTCCTCATTTGTGGATAATAATTTTTAATAATCAAATATGTGTGCTTGGTGTTGATTATCCTCAGAGATCAAGAAATTAGTAAAGAAACATAATGGGTTGGAAACTTTCATTGGAGTGGAGGCATGAAGGGCAAAATGGAAATAATTGAATAAGAAAAGTTAAATTTAGGCTAGAAGATGGGTGGGCAGGGTAGAATTTGGAATATAGGGAGGGATAACTAACAGTAAAGAAGTTTGAAAAGGTCACATGGAAACCTACTGCTGTAAAAGCTTCCATATATATTCACTTACAAAAATAGTTTAAATGGATGTACCCAATAACTGGACAATAAAACACCTACTAGATTCCTACTAGATAGCAAATAAATTTTAATATGAACAATCTGTTACTTCTTGTAGAGTTTTTGGATCCCAAGGTGCCATTGGCCCTCAAACATTATAAGCTATTTCCAATGTCATTGATTACTTTCTAGAAGTCTAGAACTTGGTGGTAAGTCCCTATTGCTGATGGCAATACCTATTCGAGTCATAGAACATGGGGAGATAAGGTTATTGTTTACCTGGAAGCTTCATCCCTACTGCCTACATTTCATTATGCTGGAAGTTGCTATGCACATCCCAAGAAGAGAAAAAATAATCATCAATATTACCTAGTTGTGGACTCTTGGAGCTATGATGATAACTGACTTGGCCAGACATGCTCACTGGCATTAACATTTATGGGAGTAAACAACCACCACTTGATTAGATTTAAGACCTGCTCTATAAGATGAAATCTTGACCTGCAATGTTATTCAGGTCAAAAGACTTATTACTGGACAGTTCATAGGCCATGTATGAGAGACCACTAACATTTTTCTGCTTAAATGGCTGACCTAATTATGAGTTATTGTTAGACCTGAAGATCGGTGCATCTTTCATTTGATCTTAGCCAAAAGGCCAAGAAGCAATGATTGGTGCATCTTTTAATCCTCAGAAAAGAAGGGCTTTTTTAAAAAAGGTTATAGTAATTTATATAGAACCTCAACATTGATTAAGGTGCAGAGAAGAGAATGAAATCCTCAGCTCTAAATGCAATCTGCATCATAACTCTTCTTCCAAAGGCCCAGGGATCATTGTGGAAGAGGGAGTGATATAATTGTAAGAATCAGAGAAGACAGATGACTACAAGAAAACAGTATTTCCAGAAACAAAAGTACAGTTGCAAATATAAAACCACAACAGTCATGACAGCATTCACAAGGTCTACAGAAGCTCAAACTAGACAAAACTCCCTCAGTAGAGAATGAAGGTGGACAAAAAGTCCTACCAGTAACTGAGGAGATATTGGTAATTGATACCTGTTGGGATTCAGTTTTCTTCAGGGTATGGCTCCTGATATATCTACCAAGCTCAAAAACCAAACATATAGGAATGCATGGACAACAAAAATTCATAAATTATCTTAAAATACAGGATCTAAAAGTTGTGTGGTTACAGAAGGAGGTGAATCTGGGAGGAGTTGGGTGAGTACAGGTAAATAGAAAAGCATAGTGTACAAAATTCTCAAAGAATAATAAAAAACTAGCAGACACACAAAAATACCCCCAAGTCTTTTGATTTTGAACATTCTAGGACAAATATGAACTGAGAGCCTTAAAGGAGAGGGAATATTTTTTTAAAGCAATTCTGTTTGGAGAAAAATGGCCAAGTTCCTCATGATGGAATTTTTTTCTTATTTGGTAGATTGAAGGACACAAGGGAGGAAAATAACCCTATGTCCTATATCCTATGTCAACAGATGATACAACTGCATTCTTTCTAGTTATGCCTCGTGATACCAGCCTTATACCACCAGCCTCTCACAACTGGCTCAACAAGAACATATCAATTTAAAAAAATAAAAGAAAAAGAAAAAGAAAAATGAACTCCTTCCCTCCAGACCTAATCCAAAATTCTCAATTTACTGCCAAGTTCATTGGTCAAAAGCAAGAAACCTTATTTACTTAATGCCAATACCTTGACAAGAATGTCCTGGTGGAGTGCTTTTCTTTAAACCAAGTTATTAACTAGTCTTAATATTTGAATTTTTTTTTCTTAAGAGACAAGTGTTCTTAAGTGGGAGTAGGTGAATTTGTTCCCCACCACGTGGTGCAGTTTTCTTTTAATTAAGCAGACAGCAGTATTCCTGTTGAAGATGGGCTATAAACCACACTTCCAGATTGAATTTACAACTGGTCATGAGAAGTTTCATTTACTCTGAATTCTTTTAAGTCACAGATATATACCTAGAGGCATGATGGCTCAGAAATACCTTGAAGTCATTTTCTTTTATGATTTCAACCATCATTTTCTTGTGGGATACTATTGCAAATTTGTCTTAATTTGTTTTTATCCTTACGGCACCTCTGATTAGAATAATATTACAATTCTGCCATTGATTAGAGGGGGAAACATTAGCTCACCTTGGACTTCATTTCTGAAGTTGTGATCTAAATGATCCAGTCTCTTTCATGGTCTGAAATGTGTTGCTCCAATCCCTCCTGTTGATCTTGTCCTAATCCCACACTGCAAATCACACACAGTAATTAGAGGACATTTAATTAATCAACAATAATTTTATATTTATTTTTCAATAGAAGTTTCCAAATATTCTAAGTTGAGTTCTTAAACTGAGACATGTATTTGCCTTTCTTCTCATAATAGTACAATGATAATGTCTAAAGTTTTGACATTAAATCCAATCACTATAACCTAAGATGCAATGCTCTAATTTAGATTTTTGATATTTCCCTTTCTGTCATGGACTATGTAGTAGCTGATTTTTAATATATCATAGAAAACTGATAACCAAATTATTTAGCTAAATGAAATATGTGTGCCTACAGTTGGCTCAACTTTACAATTACTTTCAGACTCAAATCCAGAAATGACCCTGTGAATTTGTGAACACTGACCTAATCTTTGCCTGATATTTTATTTACAAAATGTTCAATGACTCCCCTGGAGCTGCTGTGGTCGATTTGATCAATAATATGAATTTTAAGTAATCTCTTAATATGCATTTATATGTGAATCACTACTCACTGAGATACTTTAGTGTCTTTTACATCAATAATCTCCCCTCTTAGAAGCTTAAAATATGTTAAAGCAATTCATATATTAAAGCGTCCACAGTTATTTCTTTCCAAAATCAATCATAATACTATCATAGGCTTTGTTTTCTCTTAACTTTGGGGCTCTTTTCTATTTTATCTCTAAAACACATTTCTAATATGATTTTCCCAGCATCTGTTGATAATGGATGTTTCTTGAGATTGGCAAAAACCTAACTGGATTCCCATTAGCCTGAGTGGTCCAGGTTTATTCCTGAAAGAAGTCTATTCTTTTTGTTACAGTAAGCTAGAAGAGAGTGCCAAGAATTTATTCACCAGCCACATGATTATAGAGGCCTTCAGTGTGCTAGGCGGACCCTTAAAACCTTAATGCATTCAATTATGCAGTCTTTTCGGATGACTTAAATAGAAACATTGGAAAGTATTCTTTGGTTTCCTAGTCTCCAAATGTCATTGGTTTGCTATTGAAAATTAATTTAAATTGAAAATGAATGAAAGCTAATTCCATAATGATGCCAGACCTCAAGCCAAGGGATTTGAGTGAATTAAGTTATGACTAACTAAAAAGAGTATCACTGTTTAAACATGAGATATTCCATCTGGACACCAAAATTGAATTGGTTGAGCATCTATAATGAGAATGTGATACTGCTAGGCACAGTGACAGTGAATGCAGGGATCATTAAAATTCATTCTTTGTCCATAGACATCTTAGAATCTTTTTGCTTCTGTCTTCAAATATGGGTTCCTGCATTCTAGAGGTTATGTACAGCAACACATTTTAGTGAAAAAATGATAGAACTAGTCAAAACAGTATTGGAGAAATTTTCACACTCCATTCATCATACTTCTGACATCCTGGAGGCCAAGCACATCTTGGTGGACAATTCCCAGATGCACTAATTACTTCTTACCTCAGCTGTTTGCATGCTTCTACCTGTCTCATTTTCTGAGATTTTTCTGACTGCAGAAGCATGGTTTGCCTGTAAATAGAATCATCTTCTAGTATTAGTTGGTTAATGCTTCCAAGCCCAAACTAGACCAATAACAAGTCATGATTGTCATATGAATAGTCAAATTTTCTTGAAGTTATTGATGTGTATTTGCACAGTTTATCAGATAGTAATTGGAGGGACTAAACCCAGATATCTATCCTTTATCTTGCTCAGTTTAGTTACTTTTGTTGAGTTTCTTCTTTTTCTTGTCTCAACTTCTAATTTCTTCACCATATTTTAGGGACACAAAAAACAAATTACTTCTAACAAACTTTGGAGGTATTTTACGAATATGTGCACGTGAATGATACCATGTTTAGTATGTCTATACATTATAACGCTATATCATATAATGGTATTATAATCAGGTTCCAGGGATTAGAATCAAGGAATGTATTAGTTACAGCACCATTCAACTTACTATAGGACTCTAATACATATAATAAGAAATATACAAATACAAATAAAATACGCTAGTCAACTTTCTGTTGCATGACCAGGAGTAACTCAGGGAGGAAAGGTTTATTAAGTTGCCTTACAAATTGTTGTTCATCACAGAAGAAAACCAAGCATGATCTTAAGGCAGAAACCAGAAGGCAGGAATTTCAGAATATTCCACAAAGAAAAACTGTTTATTGGCTCAGTCCACTGGCTTGCTTATAAAGCCCAGACCCACTTGCCCAAGTATGGCATTACCCACAGTGTTCCGACACTTCCTACAAAAATTACTAATCAAGACAATGCCCCCAGAGATATGTACACAGGCCAATGTGATGAAGACAATTTCTCATGATAGATCATGAAAATGCTTCCAATTCAGTGCACTATATCTCAAGTTAAGGTATGTATGCAGACATGTCCCTGTGTGCATATGTATACAGTATTTGTGTTGAATACACAAAATGTTCATTTGTCTTCATTGAGCAGGATTTAACTTCAGCATTGTACAGAGTGCTCAGAATACTTTGGGAGAAAAAATTGGTATTTTATGAACTATTAAGAAGTATATGTATAAAAAATAAATTTCCACTGAATTTTCATTCTATTTCCACTTATATTTAAAATACAGAAAATAACTCTCATTCTTAGAATATGCTGAACAAAATAAACAAACCACATTGACCTTGTGCTCTTCATTATAAATGAATAAAATCTATTGTTATGTTCACATGCTAAGAAAAATATATTTCTGTGTTTGCTCAAGAAGTTTGTAGTTTTCAAAGACGCCTGTCTTCTAAGTGCATGGAAGGTACACATTATTTTAGTAGCTCAAAGAAAAAATATTTAGTCTTAAGTTTGATATATATTAGGAATGAATGTCCAGTGAAATACCTACATATGTAAGTGAAATACTGTGCCAACCACATAACTGATACTCTAAAGATAATGTAATGGCTAGTGCTATGTGTCCAGTTGACAGGATCTGCACTCACCTAGGAGAAAAGCATTTAGGTACAACTCCAAGGGATTATTAGACACTGGCCATCACTGAGGGTTCATGTTGAGGTGGGCAGATCCAAACTATAAATGGGTAGCAACATTTCCTGGGCTTTTTCCTCAACGGTGGAAAACAGAGCAAACAAGTTAAGCATGGACAGTAGTCACCTTCTGCTTCGTGATTGTGAGTTTGATTTTATGAGCTATTTCAAACTCCTGTTGCTTTGATGTCCCTGTCTTCAATTATGAGCTGAAATAAAACTTTGTTCCCTTGAGTTACTCTGGTCAGTGCATTGTATTAATGCAACAGGAAAAGAGAATAAGACAAATAACAAACACTGAAAAAGATTAAAACTATTAAAAATATCAGTTACATCTGAAGGTATGAGTGTAATAAAGACATTTTACTTGTTGTTTTTTTAATAGGCTATGCTTTCAGGATTAAAATTACTTGATATAAACCTTGAAAATTTCTTTAATATTAGAATATAATTGTGAATTCTTTGCTATTTAATTTTATTTTAAGGATACACCATTTCCCACTCTGAAGAAGTTAAATGCATTCATGACAACACAGTGCATTAACTAATTTTGATTTGACATATCAAAAACATGAATCTATTTTTTAAGTCAGCATATTGCCTATGGGGCAGTTCATTTTGTTACTTCTTTGATCTTAAAGTACATTTATGTTTCATTTGAGATATTGTTACTACTATTTTTAAATAGCTCAATTTGTCAGAGTAGGTTGTTGGTTCTCTAAACCAGATAATGTTCAAATATTTCTCGTGAAAAGTTTTTGTTATTTAGGGCTCTTATTTATTAAATAATACTACTTTTAATTTAAATACATCATAGAATGTAAAATAATCTTACAAAAACTATGGAGAATCTTAAAAATACGTTGAGAAAAATTAATCAGGTAACTGAAATGAAAGAAGAAAAATGGCAACCTACTTTGTTTTATTGAATAATTTTTGATATATGCCAATTGGGATTGATTACAACAATAGGATATTAATAGTGTGCATAGAAAAAGGAAAGGGGATGTTTTTCCATTCAGCATTGAAAGGGTAAAAGAAAACTAGGGTAAATCTCCATGTACCAGACAACATTCTCTTCCTCAGGAGAGCTGATGGGGACTGAAGTGGGTATGCTGTGTACTATGCTGAGCTTAGGAGGCTAAACAGATGCTCCTAATACTATTATTTTTTCCAGGGACTCTCATCATTCACAGTAAGATCTGGATAATGGACTTCATATCCTAGGCAAATACTTACCTATCAAAACCAGTGCATTTTTACCTTGAAGGGATAAAATTAAAGATTTAATGTCTGGGTTGGTCAATCATTTTTCTCTAAAAACACCATTCCATCTTCACATTTTGTTTTTATTTTCATCCTACAGTGCATTGAAATCTCAACAGAGAACATGATGGTGAATTTCAAGTCTTCAAAGAGAAAATAGATAGGGGTCCCCACCGCTGTTAGCAAACCTGCTGGTTCTTTTCTAACAAATAAGACTCCATTTGAGTAATTTCAAATTGTGTTGATAATGGTGTGAGAAATGCTGTTTGACATACAGGATATTAAAAAAAATCACACTGTTCCTTCTCCTTTCTCTTTGCAATTGATTTACTCATATTTCTCCCATTATTGTATTATTGAATGCATTATTTGGTCCTCCTGAATCTGCAGTTTATCTCCTGTGAGTAAGATAGGTACTAAAAGGGAGCTGGATACCTATTAGTAATTCTTTTGACTTGACGGGTCATCTTATTAAAATCCCAGGAGTCACTGGACATGTAATTATGTTTATTTCATAAATATGATGCTCTGAACTTGGAAAACAAAGAGATGTTTAATTGCCAGAGGTTCAGGAAAATAGATTTGCAGCATGTGTCTGCATTCCAGGAGTTTTTCTCCTTTTCCCTATCATATGATATATAGTTCTTTATTGATAAACTAAGAGATATCTTTCCTAACGTCACATGGAATAGCATTTGATTTCTTGTTAGAATTTCAGACAGACTATGTTTTGGATTCTCTAGCAAGTAGAGGATGAAGGATGCTGAAGAGAGTGGAAGAGCATATTTATTTCTTCTCTGCTCTTAGTTTCCTAAAAGCTATAATGATGGACTTGCTACACAGAAGAGGCTATTTCAGGAGGAAAAATATTTCAGTGTTAAGATGAAAGCATAGATAACTAGTAGAAAATGGAATGTGCTGTGGAGAAAATTTTCTGACATGTGGATACAGTTTTAAATTTAGAAATAAAGAAGCCATCACAAAGCAACACATCAACAAAAAGCTATAAAAAGTTGACTTCAAAAAGGGCTGCCAAAAGTATTTCCAGCAAATGTGACAAACTGACAAAGTCTTTATTAATATAGAAAAGTTATATAAATCAATAAGAAAATACCCAGAATTCAAGAAGTAAAATAGAAAAGAGAGGCCTGGGTAGATACTTTGCAAAGGACAAAAGCTAAAATCATCTCATATATTCAGAAAAAATTCTATCTTGATTATAAAACATGTAAGACACAGTAAATAACTTATTTTCTATCCCTAACTAAAAAAAATATTTCATGCATATTAATGGGTTATAGATGTTTTAGTAAATGTTTCATTTCCTACGTATATGTAAAAATCCACTTGCACATCTATCAAGTAATATTGACAAATATAAGAGAAACCTAAGTTGTATTTCCTAAGGCAGCGTTTCAGAACTTAAAGGTAAACACACAGCTCTCTCTATGCATTAGTATAGTTTAATAGTATTAAACATGCTGAAAAACAATAAACAAGTCTTTGTTTAAATGCAGATAAATGATAACAAAGGCTGATAAACGTTGTTTATAAAATCATACATTTTGAATACTGTGTGATAAGAAGGAAATGAGTGTTTTAAAATGTATTTAAGAGGCTAGAGATGTGGTTCACAGTTTAAGAGTACTTGCTGCTCTTACAGAGGATGGGAGCGTAGTTCCCAGCACCCACATTAGACAGCTCATATAACTATAACTCCAGCTTCCAGGCATATGACTCACTCTCCTGACCTTCGAGAATATTATATGCATATGTAGCATAGACATACACAGACACCCACATACATAAAATAAAATAAATATTTAAAAAAGCATTTAAATGTTAGAAATTTTAAAATCATTGCCATTTTACTAATAAGAACTTTTAAATTTTGTTATATTTAGCAGAAGTTCCCTCTTATGCATGCTTCCCTTCTTTGTGTATATGTGTGGGTTTGTATGTTTGCTACAGAATATTGAAAAATTATAATTTGGGGCTGATTTCCATTCCATAAGTCATGCATAATCATAAGGAAATTTTTAATTATCCCTTCAGTCTATCCCCAGAATCTGAAATCTTCTTACACCCACTGCCAATTCACTTTATCTTTGTGCTTCATTAGTGCTCCATTTACTGTGACTTCTCAATGACATAGGTCCATCTACTTTTGTAGTCTTCATAGTGCTGATCTTTCAATTCTAGATTAACAGACATACAGCATTTACCAAGGTCTCTGCTTGTATTTATCTTTGCTGTAGGTTAATACCCTTCTTCAGTAGATACACAATTCAAAACTCAGGCACTGAGAGAGTTTCGCTGCATTCAAATAGATAAAAGTGGTCCTGAAAAGACTATAGCATGGCAATTTGTTCAGGAGCAGCTGAACTATGGAGCCAGCTATTGAGCTAGTATACATGTCCACCTCTTCCATCAGCTACCCATTAGTTTTTCCACAGTGGTTTATATGGAAGCTGAAAGAGAGAAGGGCTCATGGATCAATGTGCTCATGTATTCAAAAGGTATCCTTTCTCGGCGCCCAGTGAAGTTTCCTTGTAACTTCTGTCCTGCCCTATGTATATATTTTAGATACATTAGGTTCAGTCACAGAAGGATTTCTGCTGGTGCTTACAAATATATGAAACACTGGAAATTCTATGATCTGTGGAATGATTTTTCACTTATTTGAGGACGTTATTATCAAGACCCATTGTCGATGATTCTGTCTGGACAGGGAAAAGAATCATACAGAGACTATTTTACAGAATGTTAGAGCTTCCTGCTTTAGATTGTACGGACTGGTTTTAGAAACACAAACTTTTAAATAGAAATTCCCCTAAGTGGACATGCAAAAATTTCCATATGGTATCATTGTCTAGGAGAAGTAAGAAATTTCTGTGGACAAAATACAAGTTCAAGGAACTATGAGAATTTGAATCGTCTTGTGAATGAACATTTACGTTTCTCACCCATATTCATGGCCCCAGTTACTTCCTTTCAGCATTCTGATTTTCCCATAGTAGACTAGTTTGAGTTATGAAGCTAGAAATTCTAGGTGGAATTACAGTTAAAATTAAATTTACAGTCAACTTTTTTCTAAGCTCAGCTTCTAGAGAATGGGATTCTCTTAGATAAGATACCATTAGGGATTCTGGTTTTTCTTTCTTTCAGTCTCTCTGTCTCTCTCTGTCTGGATTTCTGGATTTCTCTCTCTCTCTCTCTCTCTCTCTCTCTCTCTCTCTCTCTCTCTCTCAATGGTGCATGTAGGCAAGGGTATGAATGTATGCCTCTATGCACATGTATGAGGAGACCATAGCAAGATATCAGGTTCCTTACTCTATCATTTTGACCGTTACCTCAAGATTTGTTCTCACAATGAAGCAAAAGCACACCATTTTACCATTTTGGCCATTGAGCTATCTGGAGATCTACCTGATTCTTTCTCCTAGTTCTGAGGTTTCGGATATGTATGGTCTTGCCAAGATTTTTTATGTAGGTACTGGGTATTTGAACTCAGGTCCTAATGTTTGCAGAAAAAGTACTCCAAACTTCTGAGCTATCTCTCCAGGGACTTAGGTTTTCTTTTCTTTTCTTTTCTTTTTTTCTTTCACTATTCTTTTTTTATTATGGATTTTTTAAATGGATTTTCATTTTACATACCAATCACAGATCCCCCTCTCCTCCTTCCTCCCACCCCTCCCACTTCCCCCCAACCCACCTCCCATGTCCTCATCCAACAAGGCAAGTCTCCTATGAGAAGTCTGCAGACCATGGAACATTCAGAAGAGGCAGATCCAGACCCTCCTCCTGCATCAAGGCTATGCAAGGTTTTCAATTAGCTTTTAATTTTTATTTATTCTTATTTTATGTGTTTGGGTGTTTGCTTCATGTTTTAGCTCTGTACTATGTGCATACAGTGTCTATAGAGGCCAGAAGAGGGCATCGGAACTGGAACTAGATTTACAGAAGCCCATGAGCAGTCATGTGAGTTCTAGTAATGGAACTTTAGCATTTTATTGGTGATTTGCGCTTGTACTTTCTCATCTTTTTGAGTGCAATGTATTGACAGCTTACAGGAAAGGGCATGCCATTATTTTATGCTTATTATTAGGAGAGTCCTAGAACTCTTGAAATGACTAAGACACTGCACCTAAATATCTTCTTCTTCCAATATTCCATTTCAGTTCACATATGTGATATTTCATGTTTGCACTCCTATCATATGCTGGATGTTGTCAAACACTATTTAAATTTCTTTATGTTGCCAGCTAGGTAGCATGTAATAAGGTTCAGATATGTGAAAACCAAAAACAAAAAGCAAAACAAACAACAGAAAACCCTCTTAAAAACATAGCCACAGGATCAAAGAATCCCACATTCAACATGGACAAAGATCCAGAAATGTTACATAAATACAATTAAAGCTGTTAAATATCTGTAGCCATTAGATCAATGGGAATCCAACCTACTATGAGATATTATGTCACCATCAGGAGGATAATCATTAAAATGCAGACAGTAGTGATAGGAGAAACTGTTATACACTGTGCATGGCAACTGAAGATGATATTACTATTGTAGAGAACATTTGGGCAATTTCTCAATAAAAAAAAAGTTAAAATTAACTTTTTTAACTTTTATTACTATGTGACCCAGAAACACCATGTATGGACATATACTCAAAAGACCAGGAAACAGCCTAATAAAACTTTGCATTGGAATGTTTACCATAGCACTATTCTTAAGAGCCAAAGGTAGAAATAGATGAATGAATAAACAATTTGTCCTACATCCATATAACAGAATGTTATTTAGTCAGAAAAAAAGGTAGAACATATAACAGTATAAGCTGCTTAAAATTGATGATAACGTTTATAATACATTGATTTAAGCATGGTAAAAATGAAATGTCATTCAATGAGTTATTTCCTAGTGTTCTTCTCACTGCGACAAGGCGTGACAAAAGCAATGTAAGGAAAGAGGGAGAGTTTATTTTGGCTCAAGTCAGTCATGGTTGGGAAGTCCCAGCAGCAGGATCCTGTGGCATCTGTTCATGTGGAATTCTCAGTTAGGAAGCAAGGAACAGTGAATCCTGCTTCTCAGCTCCCTTTCTCCCTTTCCCAGTCCAGAGACTCCTGCCTATAGAATAATGCTGCACACATTTTGGATTCTCACCTCAATAATCCTAATCTATAAAATTTATTAGGTTTTTTTTTTGGTTGTTTCAATGATGACTCTAAAATGGCATCATGTTGACAATTGAGATTGTGTCTCATACCTGATTCCTTGTGCCACAGGTATTCTTTCAGTTTTCTTGGCAAAGAGTCTGCAAAGCTCAGCTATGCCACCAAGAAATTTGTTGGCAAGCTACAGGTAATACCACCAAGAAGGAAGAGAGGCTGAACTAGGAGCAGAGAGAAGTTATAGTATGCTCGGTTCCAAATTGCTCTGGAGATAAGATAATTCTTCAGTATTTAGAAATGAAGCAACAGGTCAAGTCATACTAAATTCCTACCAGATGAAGGCTGTTTCCAAAGAGAGGACTTGTTTTGAAGAAGGCTGCACACAATGGCCAAAGACCACTTCCTGGTAGTAGGACGCAGCTGTGAAATACAAATCTCATCCTCGACAGAAGTGGAAATGTGTATCCCTGCATTGAAGAGGAGTCTTATTTGAGCACCACTCTGTCCTTTGTATTCCATAAGGCAGAACCTGTTTAGTGTCTTTGTGCCTCAACCCACTGTTTTTAAACAAATTTGAGACTAGGATCCCATTATGAGAGTTATCTCAAAGATCTTTTCGTGAGACTCCACTACTCTGGAAATCTGTAATGAAAATAACCACTACTCCAATCCTTTTAAACATATCTGTAAATCAAGCTCTTTGAAATTGGTAATGTTCACATCACAGTTACCAAGTCTATATGACATAAATTTTAAGGACAGCCCTGATATCATTCCATCTATCCATAACTTTTAATCAAGCTGAATTTATGATCCCATTATCCAACTAAATAATAGACTAAGACTAAATGATTTCTCTGCTTGAGCTAGAGAGTTTTTGATAACCTTATTCTTTATTCATGTATTAACTGTTTTCATACTGTTTTTACTATGAGTTCATTTCTTACAAAGTTGATATTTTCAGACATATTCTTGAGGTCATTTCAGGCTAATGGTTTTAGAATAAAAGGACTGAAAGTATTGTCAAATATAACTCCTTTAGGATGCTGAATCAGTGATTGACAGATTTTGTGGTAGGACGCTTTCCATCAAGCCATGACATACTGTCAGCCTAAGTCATGCTATGGACCTCCTCTGTAGATGGGACTGAAGTCTATTTTCTGTAGGATTAGTAGGAGAATGGGAAAGTGATCAGGACAAGACGTAGGCAAGAATTTCCAAAAAGCATACATCTCAGGTGCTCACACCAATTCCTTTTTCATTCTTTATTACCCAGAGATCTCTTCTTAGACTCTGAAACTAGAAATATACCCTAAGACAGAGAATGTCCTTGTGTCAACTGGAATGAGAAATCCCTCCACAGGCTTAGGTATTTCAAGATGTAGTTTCGAGTTGATGACACTTCAGTCTTCGTAAAGGAAGTACGTCATAGATGGAGGGCTTAGCCTTACTCTATTTCCAGTTTCCTTTATTTTCAACATATGATTGAAGACACGAACTTTCATATTCCTTATTCAGGTGCCTTGATTAATGTCCCCCACAATTATGAACTCTTAGTCTGAAAACATAAGCAAAAATCAATATTTTCCTTGAGTTGTTTCTGATTATGATATTTTATCACAGCTATAGAATATTAACTAATACATTAGGGAACTTTACACCCCTGTTCCTTAAGATTTGAGCCTATTTTAATGTGAATTTACTCTTGAGCAAGGGAAGCAAGACATCGTCTTCAACCCAGTAAAAAGCCCCTGTAGTTTGGTTAATAGTGGTTCAATGACTAAATGGCAGGAGGCTTCCTTGACTTTTTCACAAATGTAAAGCATTTGGTATGGTTCAATTATGAGTAAAGAATACACAGACTGCAACACTTTGTGTGTGTGTGTGTGTGTGTGTGTGTGTGTGTGTGTGTGTGTGTGTGTGTATGTGGAGAGAGATTTCTTCTGGCACTTAATTCATTCACTTGTGTGCCCCAAACAGCAACATGGTCCAGCTTTTCAAGTGCTTGACTCAGAACTTTCATTCTCTGTCCCCTCTGTTGTCCTCCAGAGCACCTTCTGACCCAGTGCTGTAACACCAAGGTCTCCTGAGACATGGGCCAAGAAAAACATGCTGAATCTGAGATTCTTTCTGATGGGTGGCTATTGCTTTATTCAATGTTCAGGAATAAAGCCTGAAGGTGATTGGCGATCTCTGTGTGCTGTGGAATGCAACTCGTTTGTTTTGCTGAAGCTCAAGCATTGGAAATTCAACTTCTGGCTGTGTAAGGAAAATAAACAGAGACAATGGCTTTTTCACTCTCCTAAGCAGTTTATCCAGATCAATATGGGAAAGATTGCTGCTTCACTCTGGCTGATCTGAGCCTTAATTAAGGATTTTGCTCTCTAAGGTTGACACACAAGCCACCTTGGTGAGAACTAGAGTATTGAGTTTCTCTTTTGAAAATAGAGTTAAGACAATGTCAGCACTGCAAAATACAACTGAGGGGTTTTTTTTTTGATTCATAAAATAGTTTTTTAATTCTATTTAAGAATTGGCAACCCTGAAAACATACATACAAGTAACATTATGAAGACTGTGAGGTTATATACGTGTATTTAAACACAACACACACACACACACACACACACACACACACACACGCACACGCACACACATATATATTGTTTATATATTAATATAATATATATAAACAAATACTTTTAAGAAAGATTTCATTGTTTGAAAGACACAAGATAGAGGTATATGGGAAGGTTTGGAGCAAAGAAAGGGAAGGGGGAAATGATGTAATTATATTATAACCTCAAAAAATAGTTTAAAATATGAATAAAGATATACCCATGATTTTTATGTTTTATCAATAAACACCTAAAGCCATAGCATAGCAAAGAAGGCTTGCTTTAATTTTACTGTTAATCTCTCTTTTTTTTTTTTTTGGTTTTTCGAGACAGGGTTTCTCTGTGTAGCTTTGTGCCTTTCCTGGAACTCACTCTGTAGCCCAGGCTGGCCTCGAACTCATAGAGATCTACCTGGCTCTGCCTCCCGAGTGCTGGGATTAAAGGCGTGCGCCACCACCGCCCGGCTTTTTTTTCTTAATAACTGTTATGGTTTGGACATGAAATGCCTTCCCTAGGCTCAAAAATCTTGAGAATTTGGTCACCCGTTGATGATGCTCATCTGGGTGGTGATGGAGAGTTTGGGAAAAAGGGCCATGGTGAAGGATGTTCACTGAAGTGTGTTTTGAAAGTCATCTTTGAGTGTTATTGTTAGTGTCTCACCTCCTCTGAAACAACCTTCCTCTTCGGCCCCATCCTCTGCCACCACAGTTCTCTGCCTTACCTCAGCCTAGACCCATGGATTGACAACTGTAAAACTGTGAGAAAAATGAACACTCCCTCCTTTAAGGTGTTTGTTTCAGATGCCAGTGACTAAGACAGCCACGTTTGGGTATACTAATAGACTATAATCCAGCTGTGTCCAGCAGTTACCTTTCTAAAATCAGCATGTCTTCTTTTGCCTGCTGGAATTGTTGCTCTTTCTTCCCATGACGTCTTTCTATGCTTCTCTAATGCAGCTTCTAAGGCCATTTCAAGCACCACATCCTTACTGAAGATTTCCTTCACTTTAGAAAATGTTTATAAACACTATATTCCTAAATTTGTCTCAATGAAATTTGAAATGCATTACAATTTAAAATACTTGGTAGAACTAGGCATTAAAAAACCACAACTTTTGACACAATTTTGAGATAGTACAGGTTCTACACAAATGTTTCACAAATGTTCTCCATCATAGAATAACTATGATTGTCTAAAATTTAAACTTGAAAGGCCTAGAGATATAAGCACTGGTTAAGAGCATTTACTGTTCTGGTGGAGGACCTGAGTTTGTTTTTCATCATCAACATGATGGCTCACAATCTTCTGTTGCAGGGGATCTGAAACTCTCTTCCTGCCTCTGAAGATACCTGGCGTTTGATTGGTGCATATACATGCCTGCAGGCAAAACACTCATACAAACATAAAATAAAAATAAATGAATCCTGTCATGTCTAGAAGACACTATTTCACAGCAGGCATCTCTGCTTCTCACAGACTTTCTAGCCCATTTTCCAAGATGCTGCTTGAGCCTTAGGAGCTTGTTGTGTTGTGGATATACACATCAAGTCGAGGCATGCAAGGGTCAGTTGTTCTCTGCTTTCTCTGAGATTGACAAGATATGTATTTCTTCAATAGTCTCCATATGCTGTAAAAAGTAGCTTCTTTGGTGAAGAGTGAAAGCTTAGTTTATCTGTGAAAATAAGGATAATAGAATAGAGATAGAAATTATACTGATTTTGGAAAATGTCAGTAGTGGGTTTTTCTCTGCAATCTATGACTTTGTCAAGCATTAGTAGTTGGCTAATTTTGCAATATCATGCATGAATTCTACCCTACTGAGAAGGATTTAAGTGCAATAAGAGAGATATTGGTTAATTTCAAGATGAAAGTG
>CABHPH010129266.1:0-16399 GCA_902168325.1 Peromyscus nudipes
AGGGAGGGAAGAAGGGAGGGAGGAAGGAAGGGAGGAAGGGAGGGAGGAAGGAAGGGAGGGAGGGAGGGAGGAAGGGAGGAAGGGAGGGAGGGAGGGAGGAAGGGAGGGAGGAAGGGAGGGAGGGAGGGAGGGAGGGAGGGAGGAGAACAAAAAGGAAACAAAGCAAGGGAAAGAGAGAAAAGGCGACCAGGGTCCGGCTTGACTCTGTTGCTCATTTGTAGCTGGAGCACCTGCCCTCGATTTCTTTCTAGTTAGTTCATTTTCCTTTGTTTATCGAGTTTTACAGCCTTTTCCTGTCTGTGATCTGTCTGTCTGTCCACGCACTGTCCGTGTTCTGTCTGTCCACGCACTGTCTGTGATCTGTCTGTCTGTCCATGCACTGTCTCTGTTCTGTCTGTCTGTCCACACACTGTCTATGTTCCCCTCGCTTCTTGCACCTCTTCTTCACATGTCTCCTCTTCTCTTCAGCCTACTGTGTGTTAGAACTTCTGGACTCTGGACACATTCCTTGTAGTTTTTTATACATTTCCTACTCATTTATTCCATAGTGCTAAAGATTAGAACTTTTTCAGCTTTATATTCTGATCTATAAATTATTATTTTAGTCATATATAATCTGGTATTAAAATCAACCATTGTATGATTTGTGCTACATTTGTTCTAAAAGTTTCATTATATTCAACCTACAATTTTCTGTACTGATAAAATTCCTATTCTTATTTAATTATTTAACCTGTGAGTGACAGATAATGTTAAAAATTGAATTATCACTAGATGTTCCTATTTTTAAATTTTTGATCAATCTAAGTTTGGTAATGATTGAATATAAATATTATACATGGGGTTTTCTAGAGAAGATTCAGTATTCTGTTTCAAAATATATGTTGAGAACAAATCCACTCTTTCCTGTCTTGAGGGAAATTTGCTACTTACGTCTTGGCCATGTAGTCATATATAGGTATATGAGCTCCTGAACATTAAATAAAGTGGTTCTGTTTCACATTTCAATTGATGCGGTATTAAATACAGGGATTTAATACATTACTTCTGTTTTCCAGTGAAGAGGAACTAATGGTGTGTGGGGAAGGTGAGGGAGGGAGGGAGGAACGGAGGGAGGGGGAGAGAGAGAGAGAGAGAGACTTTGGAGAAACTGCCTCAGGGATATGCATTAAGGCCCAGTGCAAAAGACTGCCAAGTCGGATCTTTGCAGGCCATTCTAGCAGGCTGAAGATCAGACCAGGGACAAATTGATCTCCAGTTGGAGTCTGCAAGCAAACGTCTCCTTTAATGAAGCTCCATCTTTCTCTTTCAAGGTTTCCTCCTAACTAAAGGAGTCCTGTCATAATATGGAGGGTCTTTTTACCGAAGTCTGTTGGCTTAAATTTGAGTCATGTGTGTGTGTATGAGTGTGTGTGTGTGTGTGTGTGTGTGTGTGTGTGTGTGTGTGCCTGCACACGTGGAACTTTATGTGAGTGTGTAGGCCAGAGGACAATATCTTGAGCTGTTCCCCAGGAGCCATTTGTCTTGTTTTGTTTTGAGAAGTTCTGTCAGGTCTGCGCTTAGCCAATCAGGTTAGGCTGTTTGGGAAGTCACAGGGATCCTTCTTCTGCCCCCCACTCCCCCACCCCCGGGCTATACATGAATTACTATGTTCAGCTTATATTTTAAAATGTGCTTCCTGGGGACCAAACCCAGGTCCGTACGATTAAGAAACAAGCATTTAACCCACTGAGCTATGTTTTAATCTCAAGAGTCTCATTGTAAAAGTGGTTTCTTCTCAGTGTCTAGATTAGTGTTTGACTAAGCATCTTGGCATTGTGGCCAAGTCAAGTTGACAGATCACAGTAGTCATCGCACGTGGCTCATAATCAAGTCAGAGCCAAGTAATGAGATTTTTCACAAGAGCAGCCAAGAAACGTATACCCAGCTGTGTTTATAATGACATATAGTTTATATTAATTTTAATATTTTCATAAAGAACTGTTCAGACAGCCACAGTATGTACTGTAGTTAACCGTAGCACTTTTTCTACACCTGATCACTAACCCAACCCCTCGCCGCAACTTAAACAAATGCGGAGGGGAAATCTGGTCTCCAAGGTCTAAGCTCCCCCAAGGTTCCCGAACACCTAGAACCACAGAGAGGGTCGACCCATCTTACTTAGTGCTACCTTCTTTTTATGATGTTTCTCCAGGGAACTTTCCATCCAGTACAACGAATGTGTCTCAGTTAAGTAACTGTAGGAGGTAGACTTGCCTACAAATATTTTATTTCTATGTTTTGCTTCAAACTAGCTTACAACGCAATGGGTTTCCCTGTGAGTGTTTCTGTTGAACCTCCATCCCCTCCTCTGCTCCCCTCCAGCTGGGCTGCCCCTCCCTCAGCAGCCTCCACTCTGTTTTCATGTCACGTATATTCTATCATCCCCTAGTCCTTTACTTTCATCCCATCTGCCTGGAGTTCTCTTTCCTCCTCCCATGGCCCCCTTTCTAGTTTTACAGAACAAACCTCATACATGCACATACATGCAAATATACAAAATTAAAATATAGAATCCACACAGAAAGCACATGCCATTTGTCTTTCTGAGTCAGCTTTATTTCACTTGATATGATGATCTCTAACTCCGTTCGTTTTCCTGAAAACGCCATGATTTCATTCTTCTTTATAATTCTATATTTCTATATAATTCTACAAAATCCCACTGTATCTATTTACCACATTTTGATTATCTGTTCCTTCACTGATGGAAATGTAGGATGGTTCTATTTCCTGGCTAATGTGAATAATACAGCAGTAAACACGGATGTGCCAGTATCTCTGCGGTGGCTCAGAGAATACTCTGGGCTTATGCTTAGGAGTGGTGTTCTCCGGAATCAACACCTCCTGGGAACTGACGGAAAAACATTGACCTGGTACATAATTGCAACCAGAGCGCTATCCAAACTTATATGTAACTCGGAGCCAGAACACCCTTCACCAATGTCCTAAGTTAATGCTTTACCATCTTTGCATGGATCAGTCATTCAAAGCAGGCTATCTCTGGAAAGAGACCATAGCCCTTGGGGAACTGGCTTTTTGTGAACATGGTAAGACATGCCATCTTGAGCTGCCAGCAGGCAATGGTGTAGAGAGTTAGCGTAGCATATGCCCCTGGTCACACCCTAGCAGGTAGCACATTACAGCACCTGTACAACAATTAGCTCTCCCGTTCTGCCTGCCAGTTCCGGGCTTGATCCTAGGATGCAGGATCCAAAACACCGTGTGGGGCCCAGCAGCCCGGCAATAAGAACGGCACTGTCCGTGATAGATGATGCATGGTTAACTGGCGCTGTGCAGTAGCGGCCAAGTCTTTCAACTCGCAGTAATGTAAACCTTCACTGAGAAGGAATGCTAATGGAAAAAGATGCGCTGATACTGAGATGTTTACACAGGGAAGGAAATAATAAATATGAGGACTTGGGAGATTCTGGTAGCTCTTGCTCAGCACCAATCATTTGTTAGAGGAGAGAATGTTAGACATGAAGCTATTAATTACTAATTCAGGGAAAATGGGAAAGCCAGAGGATTTCCTTGCTGCTATTCCCTATAGCCGGAAGGCATACAGAATAGAAAACCTAGCTAAGGACTGAAATTAATGAGTAAGAACGCTTCAGCCTGGTCAGCTCCCATGTGCTCATGTGAGCGCCCAAAGGCAATTAGTGAGGCTCTGAGACTTGGGGCTGGAGCACCCGAACATGTGCAGCTTATAACCTCGAACTAGGTCACTCCTATGAGCCTGCTGGGTCTGAGGAACTGACCCTGGCTTCTTGCTAAAGCACAGCCCTCACCTCTTATTTGTAAGTCATACATCAACCTCAACTGAGGTGGGTGCTCAACTGGATGACTGCATCTCCCTCAAGAGTTCCCTACCCGCACTGCGCTGGTGTTTGAAGACGTTTTATTACAGATATAGACCATGAAGCAGGAGATGTCAGAGTTTGTGAGTATAGATTATGTTCCCATGATGTGGTATTTTATCACTGTGAGAGTGAGCCGAGGGGACACTGTCAACGCACTGGTTTAGAATTACGTAGTGGCTGATGGCGGAAGACTAGAAAAAGCAGTGGTCATGGGATGTCACCGGGGAAGTGCTGGAACTGCCTTGGCAGAAGACCGCGACATCAACTCTTGTCAGCCACCTCCGTGCGCCACAACGAACACAGAAACAGAACTGCCATGGTAGCAGGGACACAGTCTGGGCGGCAGCACCAACTCCCACCCACCAGAAATGACCTGGTGACTGACCAATAACCAGCTCTTCAGCTGCAGTAGTGGATGCCAGGCCCCCCTAAAGGCATTGTTCCTTGAGAATGACCAGTTACATACATGTCTCTTTCACGCAAGAAGGAAGAGTGATTCATTTTGGCCAGAGTCAATACATCCTCCAAGCATGGATTGTCCTTTCCTACTCACAAGGTGTGAGCTAAGGCAGACTTTAGATGGCTGTCACAAATACTTGGTCTGCTGACAGGGGACCTACCTTAAAGCAAAAGTGCAAGTGTGGGTGTGTCTTTGGGGTTCCACGAGTCTTCAATCACGCAGTCTTATCCAAAAGCCACAGACACAAAGAAATTGTTGGGGAGCCTCTTACAAGTAGAAGCAAGGCTCTAGCCAGAAGCACAAAAGACAGGGCGCCATCCTGCAGATATAATGTTCACTACAAATCACTGTGTGTTATACAGTGTGCATTGTATACGCATTTGCAGGAGACAGAAATCACACATCCCAGAATCACACAGTGCACACCTACGCTGTCTTCTTCTCATTATTCTCAGGCTCCTGCAAGGGAAACTCATGCTCTCTGTTTCCAAACTCTTACCTCTGAGTATCTAAGGAGTCCACTTTTCCGGGGAGGGAGGCCTTCCTCAAGAAGGGCACAGTAGCAGTTCTGTGGAACTTGAAGACATTGGACGGAGGAAGGTTTCTTCTGACTTAAGTCCAGAATCCAGCAGGAATGAAAAGGACCCTGAGCTGGAAGAGCCAACACTTAGCATCGAGAGGAGACAGGCTGATTCTGCTAGGAGGTGTGGTCTGATCAGGGTTTCTCTCGATGTTCCTACGTCAAGTTCTATGTGGGGAACAGGGTAGAACTGTCCTTGTCCGTCAGTGTGTATATAGGCTAGAGGTCAACATCAGCTATCTTCCTTTATCTCTCTTCACCATTTATTTGGAGATAGGATCTCTCTTGAACCCTCAGCTCACTATTTCTTCTAGACTGTCTAGCTAGTGAGTTCCCAGGATTGAACTGTTTCTGCCCATTCCCAGTCCTGGGTTCATAGGCACATACTATCAGAGGTGCTAGGATCTGAACTCAGGTCCTTATGCTTGTATGGTAAGCACTTTACTTACTGAGCCATCGCCCTATCCCCCCAGAAAATAATTTTGTAAAAGAAACATTCATTAGAAAATGACAATAAACTGGGCATGGTGGTGCACGCCTTTAATCCAAGCACATGGGAGGCAGAGACAGGCAGATCTCTGAGTTTAAGGTGAGCTGGGTCCACAGAGTGAGATCCAGGACAGCCAAGGCTACACAGAGAAACCCTGTCTCAAAAACAAAACAATAACAACAGCCAACCAACAAGCAAAAAGAGAAGGACAATAAGCATAAATTGCTCACTGATTACAGCGTCGGTTTTGGTCCCCCAGAGGAACAGAATCAGCAGACTCCACAAGAATAATAAAAAGGAAGTTCATTCGATCAGTCTGCATGATGTGGTATAGGTAGTCCAATAATACCTGTCTTGAGATGGAAAGGCTGCTCAGTCCAGGAAGATGGATTCCTCAGCATTATCAGTCTTCTGCCAAATGCCTGACAAGAGTCCTGAAAAGCTACTGTTCTTCAGTCAAAGTGGGAAGCCTGAAGAAGCTGGTTCTGGCACCAGAAAGAGGTGGCAGCAGCGTTCACCAACAAGAGGCAAAGACAAGTAGGCAAAAAGTAAAGGTGTGCTCTGGGGTCTCCTTATACCTGCATTTCCATTGTAGGGCATTGCCCACATTTGGATGATCTTGCTGGTTCAGTTAGCCGAATCAAAATAATCTCTACAGGTGTATTCAGAAATTAATCTAATCTAGATCCCAACACACATGCCTAGAGTCTAAACCAATCTAGTTAATTCCTCACATGTATGTCTAAAGGCTAATGAAATCAAGATAATCCCCACACATATGCCATGAAACTAACTTAATTTTTATAATACCAACATGCATGCCCAGAGGCTAATCTAATATAGTTAATCCCTCACAGGTATGCCCAGAAGCTAGTCTAATATAGTTAATCCCTCACAAGTGTGCCCAGAGGCTAGTCTATTCAAGATAGCTTCTCACTGGTGTGCCCAAGGTCTAACCTAATCAAGATAATACCCACAAGTACACTCAGAATCTAACCTAGTCTAGATAACCTCCACAGGTGTATCTAGAGGTTTGTCTCATGAGTGATTCTAGAGTTTGTCAAATAGACATTTAATATTAACCGTTAACCATCACAGGGCCCAAGCAATTCTCAGAAATTTGGAAAAAAAATACTTCAGTGTTTATTTGCTAAATGAAGAGATCACATCTAAGTATGTAGCACTAATGGATAATTTCCTGGCTCTCCCCTCCCTCTTTCTTTTCTCTCCTATGTGAGAGATTGAACAATGCTAGGCGAGTTTGCTACCATGGAGTTACACCTCCAGCCCTGGTTTTGTTTAAGAGTCAGTTTTGAAGTAGCACACGAAAATGTGTGGAGGATAGTTGGACAGTGTATAAGAGAAGATGTTTTAACATTTTTAAATCTGATAACCCTAACATTTTTCTATACTGCTATTTTCCATATTACCCGAAGCTAAGAACTGATCATTTGTTTTGTCTCTTGGCTGGTTTGGCATTTAAAGTAACCACTGGGTCAACTTGACAGGATCTAGGATTGCGTAGGAGATGAACTTCTGGCCTGTCTGTGAGGGACTTTCTATACGAGGTGAGCTGAGGTGTGAAGATCCATCCTGAATGTGGGCTGTGCCATTCCTTGGACTGGTGTTCTGAAAAAGACGGGGAGAGCTAAACACCCACAGTCGTCATTTTCTGCTTCCTAACTGTGGTGCGAAGTACCTCATGCTCCTGCCCCAATGCGCCCCACCCGACGTGATGGACTGTACCCTTGAACTGTAAGCTAAAGTAAAACCTTCCTTCTTTGAGTTGCCTCTTGTCAGGCATTTTTTTTTTAAATAACACTAGACTTCTTTCATTTTTTTAAAGATTTATTTATTTATTATGTATACAGCATGTATGACTGCAGGCCAGAAGAGGGCATCAGATCTCATTACAGATGGTTGTGAGCCACCATGTGGTTGCTTGGAATTGAACTCAGGACCTCTGGAAGAGCAGTCAGTGCTCTTAACCGCTGAGCCATCTCTCCAGCCCCGCAGTCAGGCATTTTTGTCACAACCGTGAGGAAAGTAGCTGAGACAGTGGCCAGTGCCGAGAGACAGTAGAACAGGTGAGCTTTCTCTAGACAGCAATTCTGATGAGAAAGTAAGACTCTTACAAAGGAATGGTGTTTTTGTTATTGTGCTCAAATTCCAAAGATTACAGAATCTGTTATTTGTTTAGTATTTTATTTGATTTAAGATCATAATGCACAACAAGTTAGTAGTTTGTGTTTGAAGAAAAAATACTTTTCAGACTAGGACTGTGATTTGAAGTCCTGTTTCTTCTCTAGTTAAAAGAAAAGGCTGTAAATGGCTTTTTCACATATGGTAAGGGTGGGAAGATTTATGCAGCAGACCACATTTTCTGCACTGCTCTGCTCCTAGGAATTCTAAGTTGTCTCTTGCTCCATAACAAATTATCCTCAACAAGAGGCTTACACAACATCCATGATAGGACATTTTCATGGGATGTGTTGACCAGGGGTTTTACCAGGAACCCAAGGATTTGTGTCTCTCACAGGCCACATGCAGCACTGTCAGCCTGGTATCTGTCTTCCGAAGAATGATGGGGGCTCTTTCATGTCTGTGTTCTCTCACCATGGCTGTTGATGGCCTCACATCATACATAACAGTTGTGTAGAGACCCATGTTCCTTGTCTTCCCCTCTCTAAGCTGTTGTTACTTGGTTATATAAGCTTGAGGCAGGAGCCTTGAAGCTTTGGAAGTTTATTAGCTTCCCAGGTCTTGTAAGTTTCATGAGCTTCCTGAGTCTTCTAAGCCTTCTTCTTCCCTGCTGCCATGAGGGAATGTATCAAGTCAGAAAAAATAATGTAACACCTCAACAATCCATTGCTCTTCTTACTCTGTGCTTCTGTGAACACGTCACAGCCACTTTGGTCCTCCCAGAGGCCCAGAGAACGGACAGCTGTTTTTCTAAGCTTATGGAGATACCATTTACAATTCTGTAGTTCTTTCCTTCTGTAAAAATTACAGAAATTTATGTGAGGATTTCCCTTAGTTCTACAATTCGTTAGCTACAAAAATGTCCGAGAATTTCTAGCATTAAAAGCATGGCTACAGATTGTTGCCAAGTACAAAAAAATCCCACTGTCAAAAATAGCAACCATCTTGTAAAATCTTGGTTATTCATGGACAGAATCATTTCTCACAGACCCTAGATCTGACTAGAATGTATTTATTTTCTTGATATTGTCACAAACAACAGTTTTAGTGAAGAACAGCCAACATGAAGCAGTCATAGAAGGAGTATATTTTACTTCAGTCTGTGAAGAAGAAGGGGAGGAAGAGTATGAGAAGTAAGAATATTCTTCCTCCCACGCAAACAACGAAGCAAAACAGAAGCAGAAGGAAGAGCTTCACTGAAGGAGGCCAACCAGCAAAGAGGACAAGGAGCAGGAAGTGCACGGCAGAGCAGGAAGTGCATGGTGGAGCAGGAAGTGCACGGCAGAGCAGGAAGTGTGTGGCAGAGCAGGAAGTACATGGTGGAGCAGGAAGTGCATGGTAGAGCATATATTTCCTATGTGGAAGCAAAGGCTGTCTCCAGTTGGCTGCACTCTGTCAGGGCATCTGGCACCACCATTTCCTGTTGAATTTCTGACCCAAGCAGACTGTGCTCTGCCTCTGCTGGCCAGGTGTGGTAATGCGTGCACTAAAGAGGAGGATGAGAATTTAAATATAATATACAAGTTTATATAATTATTTCTTGAGCTCCCCCCCACGTTTCAAATGGTAATCTGTCATTTAATGTGTAATAGTTAATTTCCAGATCAAGAATTCCTATAATACTGAATGCAAAAGCTGTAGATTCTAACCTAAATTATCTGGGATATGAAAAAAGAGACGGTGTCACATGTTGCCCATACTGGCCTCCAACTCAATATATAGCTAAAGATAACCTTGCATTTCTGATCCTCCTGCCTCTCTACCTCTCAAGGGAGTGCTGGGATTATAAATGTCTACCACTGTGCCTAGTTTCTGTTGCACTGGGGATGGAGACTTGGGCCACATATGTGTTAGACAAGCAGCCCACCCACTAACAAACATCCCCAGAGCCTGGTAACAGTTTTAATATCCTCTCTACCGACAATCATCCATCAAAAGCCATCATAAACTCTTCCTTCTAAGTGATAAACAGTTGTGGCGATCATGTCAGGCATTGAAGTGCAAGTGTAGAATTGATAGATACAGTTGATAGAAAGATACAGATATAGATATATGATAGAGATGATATAGATGCATATGTATATGTACATATATGTGTATAAATGGCTGGAAGCAAAGATACATCTTCATCTGGAAACGGAAATGTACATCAAAGCCTCAAGGACATTCTGGCACATCCGAGACACAGCAGTCACGACCCACGCACTGTGCCCTCTGCTCTGCTCACTAGGCGTGAAGGCAGAGGGTGTCTGCGCTTGCTCCATGTACTGTTCTTTTCTGGTTTGAGTCTCATAAGGAATTATTTTGGAGAGAGTTCAAATAAATATTTAAGTTGATATTCTTATCTTGTTGGTACATTACTTTGGAAAAGCAGCGGGCTGCCAATTGAGCAGCTCCACGGAGGTCATGTTGAAGGACAGGGCATTCCAAGTGGCCAGTTATAAACATCAGCTAAGTCAGTCTCAGCAATAAACTACAGCAACAAAAACAGTCGCATTATCAAGAATGGAAGCTCTTGGGATAGTGGACCTTGCTGTTTGTAGGAAACAGGCTGCTCACTTTTTACTAACGGCTGAAGCCAGGGCCTCCCTCATGTGTGCTGGGCAAGTGTGCTATTACTGAGTTTTATCTCAATACTGCTTTTATTTTTATTTTTTTATTTTTGAAGCGGAGTCTCACTCAGTTGCCCAGGCTATCCTTGAGCTCACACTGTAGTTCAGACTGGCTTTGATTTTTGCAAACCCTCTGCCTCAAACTCCTGAGTAGCCTGGATTTACAGGCTGCCACCACCAGACCTGACAAACTACTTCTTAAAGGTATAGAATACTAAAACATCATCTTTCATTGAGAGAGCCCAAGGCTGTGTGATAGAATATATAATTTAGCAGCATTCATATTTACATATATGATGACAGGTTTGGTAAAGACGTTAAGAAAATTATATTTTTAAATTGTAGTGACTTACATGTCAAATTTTATTTTTTAAGATATTTAATTATTTGTTTACTTAGAGATAGGTTCTTGCTATGCAGCTCTGAATGGAACTTGCTACGTAAACTTGGATGTCCTGGAACTCACAGAGATCAGTCTGCCTGTGTATACTGCACCAGAATATCCAGATATTTGATTTATTTATGAGTATGTGCATGTTTCTCTGTGTGAATATCATGTATGCGCAGGTATCCATCGGAGCTACAAAAGGGCATCAGATTCCCTGGAACTGTTAAAAGCAGTTGTGACACACACACAGCTCCATATGGATCCTGGGAACCAGACTAACGTCCTCTGAGAGAGTACCAAGCACTTTCAGCCTCTCAGCCATCTCTCCCTGTGTTAAACTTTTTATTCCTAAGTAACAGTTACGTTTGAAGAAAGAAAAGTAAAGGCTTTGTTTGCCAATATAAGGTCTCTATATCCATTAGTAATCCTTTGGTTATTCAAGGGTATTAACGACACAACAGAAAATGAATCTCAGACAAAAGCAGCTTAGGGGCAAAAAGGATTTTTCTTTAACTTCCTTTGCATTGGTGTTTTACCTGCATGTGTGTCTGTGGAAGTGGAGTTACAAACAGTTGTGAACTGCCACATTGGTGCTCGGAATTGAACCCAGATCCTCTGGAAGAGCAGCCAGTGCTCTTAACCACTGGCCATCTCTCCAGAACTCCTTGCTTTTTTTTTTTTCCTCACAGGTCCAGGTAATAGTCTGTCTTCACAGGGAAGTCAAAGGCAGGAATTTGCAGCAGCTGACCCCAGTACATAACAATGACTTAATGCAAGCATATTGGTGCTCAGCTCACTTTCCTACTCTTATATAATCCAAGATCCCCTGCCCAGGGAATGATACCACCCAAAGTGAGCAGATCTTCTCATTCATGACTCCAGATTGTGTCAGTTGACAAAACTGATCATCATATCTGCTTTTTTTGGGGGGCGAGGGAGGGGGTAAATGTCACTTTGGCTCAGGCAGTGTGATACCTGCAGAAACCATTGCCCTTGGGCTGGTTCTCCTTCCTCTGTTGATCCCCCAAACATGAGTTCCTCCGGCTACCTCTGCCCTAGGGCTTTAATTAACTATGCTACCCCCTCCCGCCCCGGCCCTGTGCATTCCTCTTCCTCTTCTGCAGTTTTCCACATCTCAGACTGAGCCTGTCATCCTCTGTGAAGCTGTTTCCTTTTCTGTGTTCCTTCCATAGATCCACCAACTAATAAAAGACCTTTGTTTTCTCTCTCTCCTTATTCTTATTTTTTGTTTTGTTTGTTTGTTTTTTGTTTTGTTATTTGAGACAGGGTTTCTCTGTGTAGTTTTGGTGCTTGTCTTAGATCTCACTCTGTAGACCAGGCTGTCCTCAAACTCACAGAGATTCTCTTGCCTCTGCCTCCCAAGTGCTGGGATTAAAGGTGTGCGCCACCGCCGCCCGGCTTCTTATTCTTAAATAACCATCAAGACTTATTAATTTGCCTCTTAAACTGGTTTTTCTACAGAAAAGTAGTTTCATTGACCTATTTAAAGCACTAAATTCATAGCCAAGCATGGCAGGGGGAGGGCACCTGTAACCCCAGCACTTAGTTGATTGAAGCAGGAGGATCATGTCAGTTCTACATAGTGATCTGACATGTATGTAGATGGTGCTATTACTGAGCTAGCACCATCAGAACTCAGTCTGTGCTATATAGTGAGTTCAAGGTCAGCCTGGTTACAGAGCACAGCCTTGTTTCCAATAAATAAATAAATAAACAAACAAACAAACAAACTTACTAACTAACTAACTAACTAACTAACAAATAGATAAAGCTATCCTGGTCAGTGTTTTTAGTTTATTCACAAAACCGTGTGCCCATCACTGCAATCAGTTTTAGTTCATTTTCATCACTCTCCAGAGAAGCACTATACTGATCCTACCCATTCCCCACCTGTCTTCTACTTCCTCAGCACTAGCCCTGGGGCTAGGTAGTGTAATTTCTCTTCTGCACGTTTTATATAAATGGAATAATAGACTGACGTCTCTTGCAGCCAGTTTCTGCACTGCGTGTTCATTCTGAATAGTATAGTATATGAGTATGTGTCCACTCGTTGTCTGGTTAAGGCTGGGCCTCTTCTACCAAGGGGATGTAATGAAGAATGCCATGGTAACACCGGCACACATGTGCACGGACACATTGTCATTTGCTCTTCTTCTGGCCGAAACACTCCTTTTCCACTGGGAAAGAGTTCCTGAGTCAGAAGGTAACTCTACTTTTAACTATGTGAGAAATGTCTGGACAATTGTTTTCCATGCAACAGCACCATTTTAGAGGTTGATGAACAGCAGATACCCGTTCTAGTTCATCTGCATTCTGGCCAGCACTGTGACTATCTCTCCGTGTTATCTCAGCCCAGCCTCTCTAAAGTGAAGCAGCAACTCATTGTGCCTTTGGTGTGAATTTCTCTGTTAGCTGAGAGTGTCTAGTGCTTTAATGTGTTTGTTTGTCTGTTGGATTAATTTGAGACAGGGTCTTACTATGTAGCTCAGGCTAGCTTGGGACTCAGGGCAACCCTCCTGCCTCTGCCTTCTGGATACTGGGATTGCAGGTGTAAGCAATAGATCACAACAGTAGTTGTCTGAAGTGCTAAATATTGTAGTATATTTGAATTTTGCAGTTAAAAATGAATGTAAGTAAAAAATCTCTCTCAGGGTCCCTCTTGAACCCTTTCATCCCAAATCTTTCAATAATGCTGAAACAATGTATTATAATTCAATATTAATTTATAAGACTTGGAAAATTTTTTTGCAAAACCAGAAATATTGTTCTGTAGCTGTTAAAACTTGTTTCTTGTTTCTCTAATAAAGCATTAAATTACAACCTTAGTTTTTTGTTGTGCTGTAAAAGATTAGGCTATGCAATCTAGAAATGAACTTAAATATTCTACTTTCATTGTGCTTAAATCTTGGTTCTCCTCCAAGAGTCACAGGATGACCTGGTACATAAGATATCGTTCCTGTGAGTCACTGGCATGCAAGAAGGCTACAGGGTAAGAAAAAGAGAAGGATTCTGAAAATTCACTGGAACAAACATTGTATTATGAACAATATGCTATTTTCTCCTGGGAACTTACCAGTGAAACAGAAGCCTGTTCATGACGCCTGCAGAGCTGCCATGAAAATATACAGGTTGTGGGACCAGTGACGCACACATGAATGGCCAAGTGTTAGTGTGGGCTGACCTGGAGTGATCCCGCATCTGCGTCTCTGTTCTCCAGAGAGAGCCAAGTGAGGCTTCCAGCTGACGCCCTGATTCATTCAGGCTGCCGTCCACATCGGCTGCTTACTACATATGAGTTCTTTTGTGAACGAGTAGAAAGGAAACAATTCTGGATTAGTGGATACAGCCAAGGCACTGGAAGTCAGAAGTTCACGGGCAGGTCTAACAATGGCTTTTTGTATAATAGGGGGCAAGGTTCTTGACTTTAGCAATTGGATTCCCATAGACTGGTGGCATGCCACATTAATGCAGCTATCTGCAAACACAGGGAATTAGGTTCAGTCAGGGAAGCCTCCAGTATTGACTGAGTACTTACTATGCAGAAGACACAGACTGGTGAAGCTGGAGCACACATGACATTCTAGAAAGAAAATTCCTCTTCCTCCTTTGACATCCAGGCATCTTGATTCTAATCAAATCCCCTTGGAAAACACCATTCATTGAATTTCTTCTTTGCTTCTGGAGGTGTCTGGAGTTGCTCTGGGTTGCTGGTGGTTATGATGCTCAGCTGTGGTGTTCCGTTCTGCAAGGATAACTAGCTCAGGCCGTATCCATCTGACCCCAGAACTGCACATCGAATCTTTTCCTTCAGAGGGGCCACCTTTTCCATAAAGCAAGCAAACAATTCACTTTCAACCATCAGATGTTAGCTGAGAACTTAGGCCAGTAATGCATAAAAGTGTTCAAGGCTGCAAAGGAAAACAACCCTTTACTAAGGCTGTCAGGACAGAACAGCAATGTGTGCTTCAGGAGCAGTCTCCAGGAGGAAACCTGCCTCCAAATCTGTCATTTCTCTCCTGGGTATACTCTAGAACCTTCCAAAACCATTTTCTTCAAATGGGAGTTATGAAGGTAAAAGATTTAAAGGCAATGAAAATGAAAATATGCTATAGAGTGTAACAATCTTCCCAGTGCTAACAGCAAACCTCTTACAGAACATTTCCAAGACACCAGGAAAGGACACGTGTGGCTGGAAAATCATCTCTCATACCCAACATGCTGATCAGCAGGAATTACACAAGCATCTGCCTTTCTACTTGCGTCCAAGTGTTTTTCCTCACATGTCATCATTTTCTTATCAGTTAAATACTCAGATGTCTGAGTATAGTTAGGACTGCTATGACAGTATACCTTAGACTGGGGAATTTACAAGCTACAGAAAGGTGGCAAGTATGTCGTTCAATATCAGAGCACCAGGAGATCTGGTGTATGAAGAGGGTTGTCTTTATAGATGGCTGTCTTCCTGCTCTTGTCTACATGGAACGAAAGTGCTCCTCAGGAACTCTATAAAATTGTTAATCCCATCAACAACCATCAAACCCTTATGAACAAATAGGTTCATCTTTTTTTCTTTTCGAGACAGAGTTTCTCTGTGTAGTTTTGGTACCTGTCCTGGATCTCGCTCTGTAGACCAGGCTGGTCTCGAACTCACAGAAATCCTCCTGGCTCTGCCTCACAAGTGCTGGGATTAAAGGCATGCACCATCGCTGCCCAGCGAATAGGTTCATCTTGACAGTCAACACTACTGGATTAAGAATCAACATGGGAGCACACCTCTAGGCATGTCTTTGAGGGTATTTGCATGAGCTGGAAAGACTCATTTTAACTGTGGTCAGTATCATCCCAGGGCCTGGGTTCTTGGACTGAATAAGGAGGAGAAAACAAGATGTGTGGCACCTTTGACCTTGCTCTGCTTCCTGACTGCAGATGCAGTGTGGCCATCTCCTCACATTCCTGTCACCATTTTGTCCTCACCATTGGTACTTGTCTCAGTTAGGGTTTCTATTGCTGATAAAAGACCATGACCAAAGCAACTTGGGGAGGAAAAGCTTTATCTGGCTTACACTTCCATATCACTGTTCATCAAAGGAAGTAGAGGAACTCAAGTGGGGAGGAACCTGGAGGCCAGCTCCAATGCAGAGGCCGTGGAGGGGTACTGCTTACTGGATTGCTCATCCTGGCTTGCTCAGCCTGCTTTCTTATGGAATCTAGGACTACCTGCCAGGGTGTCCCCATCCACAATGTGCTGAGCCCTGCCCTATCAATGCCTCACAGACCTGTCTTACAGCCTGATCTTATGGAAGCATTTTCTCAATTGAGGCTCCTTCCTCAATGATGACTCTAGTTTGTGTCAAGTGGACAGAAAACTAGCCAGGCCAGTACTGTATCGGTGAAGTATGTGCTGAAGTAAACCCTTGCTTCCTTAAGTTTCTTTTCTCAGGCATTTTGTCAGAGTGACAAGAAAAATGACTAATGTTGCTAGAGTTTTCCTGCCTGGTCCACAGTCAGGACAAATCTCTCTCACCTGCCAGTCCCACAGCCGCTCAGACCCAACCAAGTAAACACAGAGACTTATATTGCTTACAAACTATATGGCCATGGCAGGCTTCTTGCTAACTGTTCTTACATCTTAACTTAATCCATTTCTATAAATCTATACCTTGCCACGTGGCTCGTGGCTTACCAGCATCTTCACATGCTGCTTGTCCTGGCGGCGGCTGGCAGTGTCTCCTTCCACCTTCCTG
>CABHPH010129266.1:16499-37456 GCA_902168325.1 Peromyscus nudipes
GACAAGCAGCATGTGAAGATGCTGGTAAGCCACGAGCCACGTGGCTTACCAGCATCTTCACATGCTGCTTGTCCTGGCGGCGGCTGGCAGTGTCTCCTTCCACCTTCCTGTTCTTTTCTCCTCTCTGTTAGTCCCACCTATACTTCCTGCCTAGCCACTGGCCAATCAGTGTTTTATTTATTGACCAATCAGAGTAATTTGACATACAGACCATCCTACAGCAGACTAATACAGACCCAGCCACCTAACACCAAGTCTCAGGGCTAAAGATTTCTCCATATATACGCTAGAAGTTCTCAAACTACAGCATCCTACTGTGCCATTCCCTAATTCACACCCTCCCTACATATACAATATATCCATCCCATTGCTGTACCTATTTCCTTTACTATCTGAAGTCTAAAATCTAAGCTTTTGTCTAAATATCCTCTAAATCAGAGAGAGACTACTAAGGTCTGGATTGTCTAGAAGCATGTTTCCCTTGAGCTTCACACACTTGTAAAGCCAAAAGAATTACCTGCTTTGAAACACCATGTTGGGCGTGCATGGGACAGACATTTTCAGAGCGAGAAGCAGGAAGAAAGAAAGGGGCAGCTGGTTGCAAGAGCATCTGGAACCCAGTGGCAGGCAGTTGATGTAGCTCAATAATAGGAATGTTTGCC
Organism: Peromyscus nudipes; assembly: GCA_902168325.1. Taxonomy (NCBI): domain Eukaryota; kingdom Metazoa; phylum Chordata; class Mammalia; order Rodentia; family Cricetidae; genus Peromyscus; species Peromyscus nudipes. Next base: position 17,162 of record CABHPH010129266.1, read on the forward strand.
TAGATTGCACCCCACCACCCCTTGAACTGGGCATGGTAGAGCGCCCCCATAACATCAGCACTGGGGAGGAGGCGAAGGCAAGAAGTTCAGTAGCCTAAGGTTATCCTCAGCTGCAGAGTGCATTTGAGATCAGCCTGGGCTATATGAGACTCTGTCTCAACAAACAAATAAACCCTATGGCATGAATGAATGATATGAAATGTTAGTATCTTGGGAGCTTGGGAAGTCTTTCACTGAACTTCATGTGCTGTCCATAGGACACAGCAGGGAAGAGTTTGGGCCCCAGGCTCCAGGCGGCCTCATGCCTGTGGCTTCATTTGATGTAGCCTTCGTGATTATGCTCACAGGCTGGAGTTCATAAAGAGGCTGTACCCACTGCTGCACTCAACGTTAGTCTAAGGAGGCTCTCTGCAGTAGCTTTGCCCTTAAAGCACTTTCGGGTGCTGCACTAAAGGATCTCTGTGGTGGCCTTGTCCTGCCTGAGTCCCTGAGGTCTTGGGGGGTACCCTTTAAAATCTAAGTGGAAGTAGCCTGTGTCCACTGCACCCTGGTGGAGACCCCAGGCATAGGATATAAGCACTGAATACCTCCTGTGGGCTCCAAATGTGGCTCCACTTGAGTGACAGCAGGGAATGTTGGGATGCTGGACGGAGCTTTAAGGTCACCTTGCCCCCAGGCACCCAGCCTTGTGGACTGGTGACAAGTAATGCAGATGCAGAGGTTTCCAATATGCCTTCCAAGTTCTTCTTCCCCAGTCCTGCGGAAGCGCGTGACTTCTGCCCACCCACATTCATCTCACTAAGCCCAGATGCACAGCCTCGCCCTTGGGTTTATCTCCAGAACACACTTTTCCACTCTTCGCAGTGTAGCCATCTGAGAACTGTCCAAACACTAGTTCTGCTTCTGTTTGGCGCTCAAATTCCCCCTTTGAACTTTTTCTTTTCTTTTCTTATCGTTTGTAGCGGCCAGACAATGGAATTCATGCCCCCCCCCCAATATTTCACTTAAATCCACCTGTCCCAAGCACCTACTTGATTCAGTAATGCAATGTTGCTATCCACAAACCCCAGCCATGGACATAGTCCAGCCAGCCAAGTTTTTTTTTTTTTTTTTTTTTTTTTTTTTTTTTTTTTTTTTTTTTTTACCCTCTGCGCCAAGCACCAACTTCCTTCTGGTTTGCAATGGTGGAGTCTTCGTTTCTGTCTGAGATCTCACTGGAAAGCCTGTCACCATTCATAGTTCTGCACATGCCCTCACCAGGATTATTCAGGCAATGTCTAAGGAGGCTGAGGCTTTCTCACAGGGGTCCTTCTTTTGCACCTCTACCAGACCCACCCCCAAGGATCTGTTCATAGCCTGTAGGGTTTTGCTAGCATGCGGCTGCCAATCTGCCAGCCTTGACTCATCATTCGGTTCTAAAGCACTGCTCTCGTGTGTGTGTGTGTGTGTGTGTGTGTGTGTGTGTGTGTGTGTACAGGTGTATGCCAGGGACACCTCCATATGCTGTTTCTCAGGTGCCATTCATGCCCCCCTTCCAATTTTATGAGACAGTCTCTCACTTGGACTAGAATTCACAAAGTAGGTTGTTCTGGTTGGCCAGTGAAGCCCAGAACTGGGACTACAAGTGCACACTATCACACCCAGCATTTTACTTGGCTTCTGGAGATGGAACTCAGGTCTCATGCTTACATGGCAGGCACTTTACTGAGCTATCTCCCAGGGTCCCGTGTCTTTAGGTATTACTATATCAGTACCATATGCTCAGTGTTGAGTTTGGTCTCAGTCTACTTGGACTATTACAAAGTTGTCTTAAGATCTATAATTTATAAAGGACAGAAGATTATTGTTCACACATTGAGACTCTGGAGAAATCCAGATTCAATACGCCAGAAGATTTGATATCTTGTGAGGATGCTCACCCTAAGGACAAACATTTAAGGGCCCTCAGCTTCTTTTACACAGTTACTTTGTTCGTGAGGGCAGAGCCACACCTGCAGTCACCTCTAGGGAACAGAGAATCCAGCAGAGTTCTCACTAGCACACAGAAAGGCGTCAAGTTAGACCTGCCAGCCTCGAGCCCAAGACGGGCTCCCAGATGTAGTCTCTGAAGTTGGAAGCAAGGGACGGTGACCAGACAGCTAAGTCACGGCAGTGCTATGGGGTAAAGGCTTAACTTGCCACGGAGTCAAGGCCACCTATGGAGACACTCCCAACAGTAACTAGGGAGGGAGAACACTGCCTAAAGTAGAGAATTAGAAGTGAAGAACTCAGCTGAGGCTGTACTCAGTTAACAGAGGCCTGGTCTAATATGTCTAACATGTACAAAACCCTGGATTCTGTCCCCAGAACCAAACAAATCAGGTACAGGGGTTACACAGAAATCCCAGAACCCCGAAGGTAGAGGCAGAAGCATCAAGAGTTGAAGTTCACCCTTAGCTACATGATGAGTTCTAGAACAACCCGAGATACTTGAGACTCAAACTCAAGAAAAGAAATAAGTTAAAAAATACTTACAAAGGAAAATAGAAGCTTGCTTTGTTCTGGGGATGAGGAAATACCAGTGTGGACAGGCTGGCACCTGACTCCAGCAGAGGAGCCCTGTTGGTGGAGATTAACCCCATACAGCCCTTGGTGACCCCATGGAGCCAAAAGGACAAAGATGGAGCATTTTGTGCTCACAATTGATTCCTTGTTAGAGACACGATGTATTCCAAGAGTATCCATGAAAGCAGTAGCGTCTAGACAGAGGGGCCCACGGACATCAGTGCCCTGAGCAGTATCCTTGTACACAGGCCCATACTCTCAACTGTTCTTACAGCTTACTCCTTTACCCATGAAACCCAGAAGAAGACATGTCTTGAGAGGGACATGCCACCCAGCAGATCATGACAGGGCCTTGTGTGCCCCAGCATGGAGAAAAATCTGCCTCCAGACTAGCTGTCAGAACTACCAGGATATGTTTGTCATACTCGCTCCCATGGAAGACTGAGAAAGGGCCTTGTCCATGGTCCAGGCCCCTCTCCACAGCAGCCAGAAAGTAGTCTCATCCACCTGTGCCATCGTAATGGCCTACCAGCCTCCTTCAGATAGCAAACCCGGAAAGGGACCCTGAAGTTTAACTCTGGTACTCCTTTGTCCCATCCCCATCTGAGTAGGAAAAGTCTGAGAGGCTCGGGGTCAGGCTGTTTCTCAGACTTCTATAATGCTGGAAGATGCCCCACATTTAGCTCCATCCCCTGATGCTGCTCTCTGGAGCAGTCCTGTCTGCACGGGGAGCTGCTGGGAGAAGCACTGATCAGCAGAGCCAGCGCAGCCTGCCAGCATGGCTCTATGATGCCTTGGGAATTAGTCCCACAACTCAGTTTCTGCTGGAGATCTGCTGAGAGACATGTCAGCTTGACTCTTCAAGACAGGCTTCCCAAGCTCTGTCCTCTGGAGGGTTCTCAAATGGCCTTAGATTTCAGTCCCAGACTTTTTTTTTTCCTTTTCCTTCTGTGAACAGATAGTAGTGCTGCCTCCCTGGGGGAGACACATTCTACAGTCCTCAGCAGTCTGATGAGTTGAACATGGTCCCACTAGGGACTTTGGAACATGCTGGTAAGTCACCTCCAATTTCTCTCTACTACTATTTAAAATGAGGCCTGCTCACACAGGATCCCCCACCAGAGAGCTGCCTCCCTGTGCTCCTGGGATAGGCAGAGGACTTCAGTCTCAGTTGTGGATCCTGAAATGACCTTTGTCTTAGTTCCAGCCTATCTCAGCCTTGGTCTGGGGAACATGGACAGCTTGGGGATCCAGCCAGGGACTGATTCGGAGCCACATTCTGAAGCACATCTGGTAACAGGAACACTGTCTATGTGCCCTGAAGCTGACCTCATACCAGGGCTAGCCAGAAAAGGTCAAACTCTAGAGAAAGCCTGGACTCACCAAAGTTATACAGGGCAACTTCCACCAGAACTCCCTGAATTAGGCCCATTAACTGTGTCTCTACTGTGGACCCACCACCTGTTACGTGCCTTGAACCCAGCTCATGCCTATTGTGATTCCAAGGGTAAGCCTGATAGCCCAGAGGCTGAGCAAGAAAACACTAGTGACAACCAGAATTCGAAGACAGACACTAAAGGCAAAGCTGGACCAGTAACAGGGTTAGGCAGATGCAATACCACCAAAGAAAACTAATAAAACTAATAAACCCAACCAAAAGAAGGAGAAATAAATGCACTACCTGCAAAAGAAGTCTAAACAGTCAATTTAAAGAAACTCAGCACAGAAAAGAAACACCATGTAAGTATATGAAAGAAATGACAAATTTAATAAAGAAAACTTTTCTGCCCATAGCGGCATATAATAAGAACTTAATAATAGGGGCAATTTTAGAATATATACAAATCAATAGCTGTGCTCCACCATGTGGATGGACATACTGAAGGAGGGAAAGCATCCATTCCAACAGATACAGAAAAGGCACGTGACAAGACATCCTTTCATGTTCAAAGTTCTCTATAAGTCAATCATAAAGGCAATGTACCTCAACACACTTAGGTGGAAATATCAAAAGCCTGCAGCTAACATTTCACTCAATATGAAAAGCTGGAAGCCTTTCCTCTAGCATCAGGATGCCCATTCTCACAACTTCTACCTAAAGGAGTATTGGAAGCTCTAACCAAAGCAATTAGGCAAGGAAAAGAAATAGAGGACATTCCAACCGGAGGGGACGAAGCAACATGTGTCTGCTCACTAATAATACAGTCTTATGTACAGAAAACCCTAAAGGCCACAACCTCCAAGTCTGTTAAAACATAAAAGAACTCAGTAAAGTTGAAAAGTTAAAAAAAAAATCAGCATACAAAATTAGCTAGTATTCCTTTATTATAATACTTTATATTCAATGAAGAAATTACAAACTCAACCCCACTCAGAGTCAGCTTAAAAATACTTAGTATTATAATTATCAAACACTGATGACAGAAATTGTAGAAGACACAGATAAGCAGAATATGCATGGGTTGGAGGGGATATCTTTGGAAGGACTGAGATTGTTAAAACGTCCAAACTTCCTAAAGCATCACCACAGAGTCAATGTAATCCATATCAAAATCCCAATGACATTTTCACAGAAATAGAAAAGAACCTTAAAATTTGTCTGGAGCCATAAAAACCAGCCAAAGTCATCTTAAGAAAAAGGTCTTCAGTGCCCAGTTGTGACTGCTGAGACGTCCAGCGCTGTGCAAAAGCAGCTCCTGGGCTCTTAGACTCTCGAAAGTACAGAAGACAAGTGTTGGAGCCCCAACCTACATCATGTAGGCCAACCTAGCAAATGCCACTTTTCCTACATTGATTCTACTCTAGAGAACCCCGAGTAATATGTTCATCAGTGGGGTCAGGGGCACTATTGGTATCGAGCATGTAGCTACGCAAGCCACATAGGACCTTCTCCCTCAGCAAAAGCGGTTGCAAACAGAATTGTCAACAGTACCAACGACGACGAGAAACTCAAAGGCCAGCTCCTCTTCTTCCCTCTTTGCTGCCGCCTGCCACTCACTATACCTGTTTCTCTCCCCAAAGCCAACCACATGGACCTGTATGTGTGTGTGAATGCACTGGAAACAAAGGACATGTGTGCATGTAATCATCAGGCCCTCCGTGAAAGTTCTTGTTTGAAGATGTTATTTTGCAAGAAGAAATTGAATCTGTTTATTCATTTACTCAGACATGAATGGAGTCTTCTTCATTAATTATTCTTCACCTCATAAAGTTTGTACTGTACCACCCTGTAACAGAGATTACTAACATGTCCAGCTACAGCCTTGTTATTGTTTTCCTCTCTTTGCTCTGACTCCTGGGAGGCTTTGCTCACTCACCAGTATGACGTGCTGCTTCTCTGAGCATACATCTCAGCCAAAATGGTAAGGCAGATCTCTCTCTACCAGGGAGAAAAAAAAAAAACAATTACAGGAAACTCATCTGCGTTCCTTTCTGAGGTCAGGTGCCTCTGAGTCAATTTAAAGTATCAGTAATTTTTGACAAATACCTTTTCCACAAATGGTGGCCGTAAAGAATCCATGGTGTTGTCTATGGGAACCAGGGCATCCATTTGAAAGCTGTCACTTGGCCTTCAGGGGTATTTTCATTGGTGAGAAGAAATGATTCTGGAATCTTGATACCCTTGCCAGCTGCAAAGCAAGGTGCGAAGCAGAGACATTTAATTATTCTGGTTCTCCTCACATCCACAGGTTAATTTTCCTCAAGCAGAAACTTCTTGGTGTCTTTACTTTGACTTTGCGAACCACAACCTCTCTGACCTTGAGTTTCTGCCTGCCCTAGGGAGCCTGCCTCTTCCTGGAGTCCTTGCAGGGCCAGCTTTGGTCTGTCCTGACCGGTGCCTGTCACTCTCCAGCTCTGGGCCCCGCAGATCCCCAGAGAGGGCCACTCTGCCTACAGGCTTCCCTTTGGCATGCAAATCACGGCAACATCTGAGAGGCAGCCTTGTGCCTTCCAGGGCTGTCTACTGGGGCTTTTCCCCATACAAGGAGAGTCTCTGCTGCTATTTTTATCCTGAGAAGCTACTGGGTTGAAAATGAACACACGAAGGCAAGTTCTGATCACACTTCAGGATTTATCAGACTCCCTCCTTTGCAGGATTAGACAGTGGCTTTGCCAAGTAGTTGTGTAGGGCTGGCTGAGTTGTCCTAAACTATCTTCCTCCATACCCAGAACACTGCCCTCCCAGAGTATCTACCTCACCTAGGCCTCTCTCTGCCTTCTGCTTTCACCAGGAATGTATTGAGCTCTTTCCTAAATAAAAGCATCCAGGCAACTTCTGCTGACAAGTGTTGAGCCTGGTAGAGGATTAGGATGATCATGAAAAGATTAGCAAACAGGAAAATACAATTCTCTATGGGCAAACAGAACTATAACAGCAGAGCGTGGCCAGAGAAAACATTGGCTTTAATTTACAAAGCTCAGCGGGTCTTACGGTTGATCTTAACTCTTTCTTTACCAAGAGATAGTTATCTATCTATCTATCTATCTATCTATCTATCTATCTATCTATCTATCATCTCTCTCTTTCTCTCTCTACATATACCATTATATATATATGAGTCATATAAGAGAGTATTAAAAGTACCACATATTTTAATGTGAAAGTTTCTAATTTGTAAACATTAGCAATAAAGAAAAGCATTATTCTGTTTGTTTGAGACATGGTCTTATGTATGCCAGGCTGGCCTTGAACTTACTGTGTAGCCAAGGATAAGTTTGAATTTATAATCCTCCTGCTGTCCCTTCCCGAGTGCTGAGATTGCAAACATGCACCCACAGGAGCCGATGGCTTTATGCATTGTGGCAAGCATTGTACCAACTAAGCTGCATTCTAGCCCCAAGAAAGTTATTTTTAATTATAGAATAGACTGCGTGAGTCCATGTGGGGACTGATGGAGCAGTCAATTTTAAAGCATGTGTCCTCTGTGAAGACTGGCAGCTCCTCATGCTTGTTGGAGGATGTTCAGCAGTGGGGTTCCAGGAAAAGAAAGGAAGGAAGAGGTAAGTGGGGTGAGTCCACCAGAGAATGCCACAAAGAGATTCAGCCTCTACAGGGATGAAGGGTTTTAAGCAAGGATGGGATGCTCAGACTTACATATCCAAAGTTCTTCCAGGTTGACTGTGGCCTGAAGTTTGAGCTGAAATGGTCAAGACTGTTGCCAGAGGGATCAGTTATATATTTAAATGTGTGTTTGTGTGTGTGTATATATATGTGTGTGTGTGTGTGTGTGTGTGTGTGTGTGTATGTATATGTGTGTGTAATATGTAGGTAGGTATGTGTGTATGAATACTATAAGACATAGTATGCATGGCATGTTGACAACATGATTAGATCATAAATTTGTAAGATATCTTTGTTTATATTACAAATCTTTCTATTTATCACTCATGTACCAAATCTATCCATGTATCATGATCATCTGTCAATCTACCTATTATCAGTCTATAATCTAGTCCCCTGTCACCTACTGATCTATCTTTTTTAATCCATCTGTCTGTCATATATCTATCTTTCTGTCATCTATTGCCTATCACCTATCTACTCACATATCATCTAATCATCCATCTATTTATCTACCCATCTGTCATCTATAAATCCATCTAATTATCTATCTATTATCTATGACTTCCTCTGCTAATAGCATTAAAAGGTTACAGGCCAAAATACTTTTTGCCATAATAAATTTATACAAACTGATGACATGACCACTCCTTGGTATGGTTAAGGGTAAGATTTTTTTGTTTTGTTTTGTTTTCCAGACAGGGTTTCTCTATGTAGCTTTGGAGTCTGTCCTAGAACTCGCTTTGTAGACCAGTCTGGCCTCGAATTCACAGAGATCCGCCTGCCTCTGCCCCTCGAGTGCTGAAATTAAAGGTGTGTGTCACTCACCACCGCCTGGCAAGGGTAAGATTTTTATTGTGGATATGAGAGATAAGCCAGAGATAAGCATCTGGAAGAGTCCAGAACAGAAAGAGAAAGTAGTAGACTGAACACGGCCAGCAGATTGGACCTGGCTGTGAAAGGAGCAAGAGCAAAACAGATGAGGGGAAGGAGTGAGAGTGTGGGAGAGTGGAGAGTAGAGAAAGTGGGAGGAGGAAGACAGAGAGAGAGAGAGAGAGAGAGAGAGAGAGAGAGAGAGAGAGAGAGAGCCAGCATAGCTGAAATAGCAGGATTATGAGGAGAATGAGTAGCTGGGGATGGGGTGGATCCTGTGAGTCAGAGGGAGTTTAGAGTTGGGGAGGAGGTGAGAAGGGCCAGGATGCTAGCATGGACTTTGCAATGTGTAATGGGTCCCTGTGATACTGAGAGAGCCTGGAGGTCAGCGTGCATTTTGATATGCTAAGAGGCACCATGGATAGACAATTGTTCGTCTTTTGGAATTTGGGGAAATGCAGGTTCCTTTGGATCTCACAAAGTTGACATAAGATTAGAACTTCAAAATTTTTTGTTTTGTTGATAATACTTTCCTGATTTCCAATGAATTAGCTAAAGCAAATTTAGGGTATTCAGAAAAAGACAGTGGAAATAATTCCAAGAGTCTTTTGGTGTGAGTGATCAGTTGTCTGTAAGTAGGTAAAATTCCTCACTGAACACAGCTTAGAGTGGGAAAAGGGAGAAGAGCTGGTGAAGGATGGCTTGTAGCTCGCTCTGGGACCCTCTAGGGTAGGATATATCAATAAGGATAAATTCTATATTCATCTTTGTATACTCTTTTGATGCCATAACAAACACCCAAGACTGGGTAGTTGATAATGAACAAGAATCCATTTTTTTTTTTATTTATAAGGTTGGAGGTCGAGAATCCCATGACCAAAGCTCCAGCATGCTGGGTCTTCACAAAGGCTTGGCTGCTTCCCCTACATCCAGAAGTCACTGGCTGCGGTGAATTCTTTGCTGCTCTATACTGCTATGGTACTCTTATGCAGAAGAATTTCAACTTGAAACTACTACACACTTGCAGAAATGGAAGCCAGTGAACTGCTGAGGAGCTCCAGCTCAGTGGAGAGATTGCTTAGCATGCCCAAGGCCCTAGGCTGCATCCTTTCTCCTCCAATTAACGCACCCACACAAGGCCAACTAGGAAAGCCGAATAAGGACGCAAAATAAACACAAAAGTAAATATTTAAAACGCAAGAGGAAAATACAAGTTGTAAATTTATAGAAGGTTAGGAACTTGTGAAATCCAGGCAAGTCTACTTTTCATCATCTAGTTGAGACATTTCACTACACTCCTCAACCCTGTGGGCTGTTTTTCTGCAGGCATGTGATCCCTACTTCTTGTTTTCTGTAACACTGAGTGTGTCTGCGTCTGCCTTGGCTTCAATAACAAATAACTCCCTCTGCATAATTTATAACCAACATGAATGGGGTGCTGTAGTTTGAAGTCAAGTCTTTCTAAAATCAAGGTGCCGCCTAGTGTCTGCTGAGGGTCTCCATCCTGAAGGAAAGCCTCTCTCTCTAATCTCGGAACAAAAGGCTGCCCTGTGTGAGGCTTCCTTTATTAGAATGGGAATGGTAATCCTATTCAGCAAACCTAGTCCTTATGACTTAATAACTTCCCAAGGGCCCTGCCAGCTGATCACATCACTTAGGGGTTAGATTTATTCAGATGGGGCCAGGGCCATAGCTCAGTTGGTTCAGTGCTCATCTAGAATGCACCAGGCCTGCAATTCCTGGTTGATCCCTGTACCCCAGCACATGCCGGTAATCCCAGGGTGCTGACGGTGGAGGTGATTCAAATCATCCTTGGCTTTATAATCAGCTCTAGGCCAGCTGACCTGCATGAGACAAGGGCACGAGGTGGACATCCTCATCTGGAGAAGAAGCAGGAAGGAAGCAGGGACTGGTCTCAAATAAGTCTCATCTTCAACAAGGGGAGTGAAAGTAAATCCTTTTTTTGGTTGTTTGTTTTCCAGTTGTTTGTTTTTGAGACAGTCTCATGTAGCACAAGTAGGCATCTGACATACTATGTAGCCAAAGATGACCTTGAACTTCTGATACTCCTCAGTGCTGGAAATACAGACATGTATAATCATGCCCGGTTTATCCAGTGCTTACAATCAACCCCAGGGCGTTTGTACACTAGGCAAGCGCTCTACCAACTGAGCTATGTAGTCAGCTCATGATGTGAAATCTTTGACACCATGCTCCACTATGCAGAAACACTGGGGCAGCAGATTTACTCTCAAAGCTCCAGGTTGCTCTGATCACCATGGCTTTGTTTGCCAAACCTGCATGACAGCTTTTATGAATGTCAGTCTGTGGCCCTGCTATCTGAGCTTATCAATATGGTCCTATAGCCACAATTCTGGTTGATGACCTCATAGAGTTCTCTGGAGACCAATGGGCCTTGGTCTGTAGCACTCTGCAATAGCAATTTTTGCCTGGACCCAGGGCCTCCCTGTGGCAGGTTTTCTTCCACAGCTCATGCTATACATTTTCCTAACTAACACCACGTGGCAGGACTCAGCCAAGGTTGGCTGCCTGAGTCCTCTGGCGCAGCAGCCTGGGTCATACCTGACCTGCCTAACCATGGCTGAGGTGGCTATCTTAGTTAGGATTTCTACTGATCTGAAGAGACACCATGACCATGGCAACTCTTATAAAGGAAAACATTTAATTGGGGCTAGCTTACAGTTCAGAGGTTTAGTTCATTAGTGTCACTCTGAGAAGCATGGTGACATGCAGGCAGATACGGTGCTGGAGAGCTAGCTACAAGTTCTATATCTGGATCCACAGGCAGCAAGAAGAGAGAGTAAGCCGCTAGGCCTGGTTTGAGCTTTTGAAATCTTGAAGACCACACCCCAGTGACACACTTCCTCCAACAAGCCATACCTCCAATAATTCCATTCCCTATGAGTCTATGGGGGTCATTTTCATGTAGACCACTGCAATGGCCAAGGAGTGTACTGCACTTTATTTCAGGGTAGATCTTGCAGTCACCCTGATCCCAAGGCCTTGGCATTTGCGGTCTGTAATGAGTAGCCTTGTGATACACTCCAAACGTTACCAAAATGCTAGGTGGGTTCATTCTTCCCTTGTTCAGACGAGCATCATCTTTTCTCTTTCTCATGACACTTCCATCAAATGTTCATTTGTTCACACCTCTAGTGTGTTCTCCTGAGCATGTCTTCTTACTCCCTGACAGATGCAGTACTTTCTAGATCTTTATGTTCTGCTTCCCTTAAAAACATATTTTACATTTAATTAATTAGTGTGTATGTGACTGTGTGTGTGTGCTCTGTTTTCTAGTAACTTCCTCCAAATATCCAAGCTGAAGCTCTCATTTTCTTAAGAGGCAAGATATCCTAAAGGATACTGTTAATATTCAGGAAATCCTAACAGCGTACTCATTAAGACTCAGGAAGTAAATAACTCAGGAGTCTCAGGAAGTCCCTGAAACTGTCCTGGTGCACAAGACCCCTCTTGCCCCAAAGTTACATAAGCGGGAAGGACTGTTGGCCAAATAGAGACCAGCCAAGGTGCCTGTAAGAAACAGACAAGCCAAGCTGACTGGAAGAGGCTCAAACCAACTGTGTTATTTGGACCTGTTGAGCTCCCCCAGTTCCCTGGCAGAGATTCTGACCTGTGGAGCTCTCTGCAAGCTGGGCAACGAGCTCCAGGTTCCCAGCTTTTATGGGCCCTCACCTATGCTGGGGTCAGTTTTGGTGATGCAGTTCCTTTTGAGTAATTCCTGCTCCTGTAAGTGACCCCTCACCCACACTCCTGTTAGTAACCCTAATGAAAACTCATCAGTCTACCAAGTTTTGGACCTTGTTGGTATTCGTACTGTGGTCTCTCATCAGTTCCTTACCTGGGATTAGTAGGTGTTTATTTATATTCCCCAGGACTGCTCTCAGCAAAATAGATATGTAGAAGTCAGAGGATAATTTGTTGGAATCAATTCTCTCCTTCTACCTTGTGGGTCCTTGGGGTCAAATTCAGATTGTCAGCCTTGGCAGCAAGTGTCCTTACCTGATGAGCCGTCCCACCCACCCATGCTTTTGCTCATAAATTCTGTCTTTAAATTTGTTTTGTTCTTCAGTTTTGCAAGAAGCAACTGTATTCCACCTTCAACACTGCACCTAGTTACTCCTTTTCCCAAATACCCAATTCCTTTGCTCAGTAGCCGGACTTCCCATAAAGCACCAGGCTGTAAATTTAGTTCGGTCAGTTCTTAGCAGCCTTGTGACAAGCATCAACTGTCTCATTTTGTAAGATGTGTTTTCAGCCCCTTCTGAAAACTCATCAGAATGGTTTTACCATCTGTAATTCTAGAGAGGCCCTTACCAGGTCGCTATAAACTCTAGGACAAGGAGTTCTTGTTGACTCCTTTTTTATAATCTGGGCTTTTACCAGACTCACCCTTGAGGCTCTGACCACACAGGGCAAGGCAGGCTCTTTCCAGCTCGAATCTGTCAACTCTTCCAGCCTTCACTAGTAACCCGGTCTGCATCTTATGTGTCTGTGACAGCCTCGTCCCATTCCCATGTGCCAGCTTCCGCCTTCCTCCATTCTGACTGCTGTCACAAACCCCTTAGGCTGCGTAATTCATAAACAAGAGAAACTTAATGCTCAGAGTTCTGTATGCTGGGAAGCTAGCAGATTGTCTAGAGAGTCCCTTCCTTAGGGACGGTGCCTTCTCTTTATCCACACAGAGAGAAGGGATGAACAAGCTCTATCAGATATTTCTCAGAAGAGCATTGATCCCATTCATGATGGTGAAGCCCTCATGGCCTCTTCTCCTTCCGAAGTCCTAACCATTTTAAAGCCCTCAGTTAGGGATTACGAGTCAAAATATTAATGTGGACACTGCCCTACAGACCAGAGCATAATAGCAAATAAGTCCCTTTCTTCTGGGTGGATTGATAAATGCGTCTTGCTCAATTGTTAGGGGAACTAGTGTTTCAGCCCCACATTTTACGAACAGGTACGGAGGAGTGGGACAAGGCTGTAACAGACACATGTAGATGTGGACCAGATTACAAGTGGAAGAGTTGACCGACGCAAGCCGGCAGGAGCCACTTGCTAAGAGTGGTTATAAACGTGAGGGAAATTCTATGAAGTTTAGCTAATTTGTGAGCTGCAGTGTCTATTAGTATGCAGAAGATGTGGTTTAAAAGAATGTTTGCCTAGTATGCATGAAGCCCTGGATTCCATTCCTGGCTGTGAATAAACCAGGTGTAATGATGCATAAACCAAGAACTTAGGAAGTAAAGGCAAAAGGATCAGAAGTTCAAGGTCATCCTAAGCTACTCAGGGATCTTGAGACCATCCTGGGACACCTGAGATTTTTGTTAAAAAAAAAACAAAAACAAAAACAAAAAAACAAACCTCTAGAAATGAAATCTCTTCCACATTTGTTCCAACCTGACTGCTTCTCCCTGTGATCTTTAGAGCATAGCGCTGTTGAAGACTACAGTGTCTAGTGCTACGGACTGGATACAGTACATGAATTACATGGTGACCTCTGGCTTTGCCTTTTTCTGTTACTAGGCTACCTAAGTTGGTAGATTGGGTACACATTAGCTCTAGGACCTGTTTCTGCATTTACACTAGGAGAGCCAACAGGAACTTAACCACTACATCAGAAGAAACAGGGAGCTGCATGCATCTGGGAAGGAAATCCAGTGTTTTTACAATTGAACTTCTCCTGTGCAGAGACTCAAAACCAAAGCCATGAACTTTGCCTCTCATGAGGGATGGGAGGGAAGGAAGGTGGAGGGGAAGGATGCAGCTGACTGCAGCAACAGCAAGGCCAGTACCCGGAGAAACAGCGGTGAACACAGGGAAGCCACTTCCCATCTCTACTGGAATGTTCTAATTCGGACTCTACCGCTTACCAGCAGTATTACCCAAGGCAAGACAGCTCTCTGACCTCTGTTTTAATAGTGATGTCACAAATTATGATAATTAAATGACTGAATGCTCACAGGAGTGTACTTACCTCATATTGTCTCTTTTCTTGTGCTGTGTGACAGATTGCCAAGAATGGAAGAGTGGCCAATAGAAAATATTTTGAACTCACTAACTATGAATGCAAAGATTAAATAACAAAGGACAGGCCAAGTCTCTGAAAAAATAAAGGCAAGTATTGAATGTAATTTTTAATTTGTATCACTTGGATATAAATATTTTGTTCTTGGCCACAAATCATGTAAAGAAAGGTATTTTTGCCAGGCAGTGGTGGCGCACACTCGGGAGGCAGAGCCAGGCGGATCTCTGTGAGTTCGAGGCCAGCCTGGGCTACCAAGTAAGTTCCAGGAAAGGCGCAAAGCTACACAGAGAAACCCTGTCTCGAAAAAACCAAAAAAAAAAAAAAAAAAAGAAAAAAGAAAGGTATTTTTCAAACTAAGGCAGGGGAGGAGTATCAGACAATTCCCCTCTCCATAGTGGTGCTTCAGTGAGACTCCTTGGGCTCTCATGACTTTTGAGAGTTGGCATCCACAGCTCTCCACACAGAAGGCCAGAGGGTTGGCTAATGATGCATCTGGAGGATAAAGCTTGCCAAGCACCAACCCAACATCGACAAGCAGAGAAGCAACTGTTCATGAGACGTTTCCAACCAGTTTCCTGATTGCCTGTGTTTACACACCGTTTACTACAGTAGTGCTGTAGTAAAGGTAGACGGTGGCTAGCAAGCAGGTGTCAACCGAACCAGGCGCTAGGAAAAGGGTTCCAAGTTCCCATTCATGCAGTGGGCTCAAGAGATCCAATATAGATTCCCCCTCAGCAGTGAAGGCAGTCCTTAAATTTCCTCTTCATTTTCCTTTTTCCTCAATCCACCCCCTGGGTTATTTTATTTTATTTTATTTTTATTTTTTTGGTTGATATAGCTTGTCAGGAAAAGCAATATATTGACTCAGGGCACAGAAAAAAATAAGGAAAAGTTAAACTGGTGAGATTTTTTTAAAAAAAAGATTTTGTGTGTGTGTGTGTGTGTGTGTGTGTGTGTGTTTTCATGTGTGTGTAAGTGCCAAAGGGGGGCAGAAGACAGTGTCACCTGGAATAGGACTTGCAGATGGTTGTGAGCTGCCTCGCATGGGACCTGGGAATAGAATATCAGTCTCCTGAAAGTGCAATATGGACTCCTAGCCACTGAGACATCTCTCAAGCCTCCAAGATACTTTTAACCAGAACAAAAACAACCCCCCAAAACCTCAAAACTGACTCTTAGTACTTTTTTTGGAGAAACTAGGAAACTAGGAAAGCTTGCTAGAATTCATGCCTAATAAAGCACCTTAATGGCATAAAAACATCCAGGTCCCTCTAAATGAAAGGCTCCAACAAATTAGAACTGTGTCCACAAATCACACTTAAAACTGCTTCCTGTGTGCTGAGGCAGAGCTCAGGGATACAGCAGTTACCTGAGTGGTTTGTTAGAGCCTGGGCCCTGGCCTTGGCCACCTGTCCTCAAAAGGCCAAATAAAGTCAATAGAGAAAAGCAAAGCAAGGAAATTTATTCAGTGTGGCCCCATTTGAAAGAACAAATAAAGAGGTCCAGTGACCCTACCCCTAAGTCCATCTTCAGGGTCCTGACAGGAGATTAGGGCTTAAATAGAGGACGGGGTATGCATAGCTAAGCAGTCCTGGTCAAGGTGTGGGCCTGTCAATCATCCCTGTCTCAGCTCTTGTCTCTCCTGCTAGGTGGCCTGACAAGTTGTCAGAACAGTGTGAAATATCTTTGTGGGAGACAGCTTCCCTCCTGGCTGGCACCAGGCTTCAGCCTTTTCCTCCTCACAGCATGAGGCTCCTGGGGAAAATTCAGTATCCAGGTCTGGCTGTTTCAACAGTCTGAGAGCTGAAGTCTGGCTGTCTGGGAGGCAGGCTCGGAGTCTCCTTAGACTGTCTTTATTCCTGACTGAATGGTTACAGCATGTATTATATGTATGAGGTCTGACTTCCACCCCGATCACTACAAAATAAACAACAGCAAAATAAAACTTGACTCATTTCTTTAAAAACAATTCAGTATATCATAAAGAATACACCTGGATTTTTTTCTTCTTCAAAGTAGTGGCTAGTATTTCCAAAATGAAGGCAGAGGCAGGCAGAGGCAAAGAACAGGTCCTCCTCTGGGGGATCAGGCATCCTGGCCTCTCTGTTCCACTCCAGAGACTCAAGGAGCTGTCAGGGTTGCTGATGTGACTTTGCTAACTAACCACAGGGCTTGTGTTATTTATTATATGGTGCTGTTTACCATGTGAGAGAAACACAAGGTACAACGAAACCCACTGTAAGAGTTTATGCTGTGCGCAAAGTACGCGATCATGTGGAGTATGCAATGCGTAGGGTGAAAGGCCCTGGGATGACTAAGCATCTTGCCCGATCATGTAGCTGGGGGAGTGGCTGCTTGTCCACCTGGTTCCTCTCAAGTGTGTGTTGCTTAGCTGCAAAACAGAAAGAAAAGGAGAGGAAGAAATTATACATAAAGTTGAGTCTAGTGAGCGCGTTAGTTTTGTAAACTTGACACAAACTGGAATCGCCAGGGAAGAAGGAAACAATTGAGGAATTGCCTCCATCGGATTAGCCTTTGGGTGTGTCTACGTAGTTTTAATGTCTAGTAGCTGGATGTTCAGGCCAACACAGAGTGGGGCAAGGAATGACTATTTAGTGAGCTAAAGATACCCCAAGATATACTGTATTTAGGTTGTGGTCCTACCACATTTCCAACTCTCCAGAGTCATTGACTTTTAATCAGTCAATCAACCTCTGTAGACACAGCTTCTTTACAGGAGTTCTTGTTCACAGTACGTGTGTGTGTGTGTGTGTGTGTGTGTGTGTGTATGTGTGTGCGCGCGCGCATACATGCACTGTACATGGGTGTGTGGAGGCCAGAGGTTGATGCTGGAATCATTCTCCACTGATCATCTACCTTCATTGGGCAGGGTCTCCTGATCAAATCCAATGACGAGTGTTAGCATTCTGAACCGACCCTTGGGCTGCCCAGCGTCTTTACATCATTTTACGTAAAAGCCTCCTTTAAGAAAAAATCCCTCCCTTCTTCTTCCTCCCTCCCTTCCTCCCTTTCTCGCCATGAGGTGTGCACACCTCTGCTTTCCCTCCCTTTCTCTTTCTCGCTTTCTCTCTCTTCCCTCTCCCCTCCCCCCAAAATAAACTTTCCATGTAGGTGCCGTGTCTGCATGGTGTGAGTAACTTTCCACCGCCGTATCTGCAGTATCTGCATGGTGTGTCTCCCTCACCCATGGGGCACCTTGTTCCAACCCACCAAGGCCTCCTGCGCACCATATTATAACAACTAGACTCACTAGTCATTTTGCACTGGGGGAACCCCTGTCTCTGTCATCCAAGGTTGGAATGACAGGATGTTGTCACACTTATTCAGCATTTTGGTGAGTTCTGGAAACCAGAATCCCAGTACTCCAGTTTGTATAGCAAGTACTTCAACTACTAAGCCTTCTCTCCAGCCCTGCGCCTCCCTTCCTCCCCTTCTCCCTTCCTCCTAGCCTCACCCCTGCCTCTCTCTGTGGCTACCGAAGATGGAACCCAAGGCCTCCTATGCACGAGGCAAGCACTCTAACCAGCTAAACTCTATAGTACATCACCAGCCTTAAGGATGCTGTTTTTCTGTGAACTCTAGTTAAATAGCAAATTGAATCTGTGTTTTGTTTTCGAAAGACAAAGATACTTTGTGCTACTTCTCCTGTCAGGAACACGCTATGTATCTTCCCTGTACATGCTTAGAACTGAGTGTGCTAACCTAAGGCTAAGGTGCAGCTGCTTACCATAAAGAAAATGAGAAGGATATTTACTCTATTGTTCTAGCACAGTACAGAGTTAACATATTAGTGGTTAAACCCCTAAACGGCCAGAGGATAGAGCTGGGCTTGGAGCGAGGATAGAAAGCTCAATTAAGCTAGAGTTATATCGTCCCAGATCTAATACAGTTCTTTAATGGAAAGCAAGAAAAACATCTAATTCTGAGACTGCAGATCCTGAAGGATGACTTTCTGTTCTTGAAACATCAGCGTGCATGCACATGCAGACAACAGGTCTTCTTGGATCATGACATACCAGGTGGTCATCTGAATTTGCCTTTCCTGCCTTGGTGGCTCTGGGCCTTCTTTCCCCAGGTACTCTCTTCACATGCCACCTGCCCAGAGGGCACTGGGGTCCAAAGGCCACAGAATGACTCCCTGACTCACGTGAGCCATGCAGCACAGACCCTGGTGTACCCTGAGCTGGACTTCAGTTACATCCCCGTGCCTACTCAGTCTCCCTCACCCACTCAGCCTGTCCCACTGCCTTACAGGTGAATCTCCTGAAATGAGAAAGGCAGGGTCTTAACACAGCAGTATTCTCGGTTGAGTTAATACCAGCAGTTCAGCAGGCATAGCAGTCTATGGAGTGGATGCTTTTCTTTTCCAGTACTAGAACACCAGACAGAAAGCAACTTAGAGGAGAAAAGGGCTTGCTTTGGTTATTGCATGCTTCTGAGCTAAAATTGGAATTTCTTGCTGTAACTTAAGAGGAAATATTAGATTATCCATGCTTCTAATTTTGCAACCCTAAAGTAAGTCAATCATAAGACTGATTTCATCGGATTGTTGTGAGTATATTAAAGAAAGAATAAACATAGAATGCTAAACAGAATGCTTGGCAGGGCACATTGTATGCTGCTGTGCCCCCAGTAAAGCTGATAGTTGTTTTGTCACCGACAGTGAAATCACAAGTGTGGAAGAGTGCCCCCAAAACACTAGTCTCAATGTCACTAGTCATCAATGCCTTGATTAGTAAAGAAAGAAGCTGCGATACTTAATGCTATTATATTTAAAGTAAATAGCAGCAAGAGTGGAAGAAATTACTGTTGTAAGCTACCCAAAGTCACAGGAAGAGAATTAAATCGAAGAAATGATTAATTTTGTGAGATTTTTTCTGATCCATCCTGAGTATACCATATTCCTTCCCCCAAGGGACAAGAAAGGTCTACAGCTCTGCACGCGAGGCCAGCAACTGTTAGTTGTTAAATACAAATCAAGCGTGACCATGATCAAGCAGCCTTGGCATCTCAGGAAAAGAAATGTTAAGCATGCAATAGCAGACATAAAAGTGAGATAGTGTCTTTAAAAATATGCCTGCCAAGTAAGTGCAAGTGTCCATATTAGGGAGGAGGCTCAGGGTGACAGGGGCCAGGACATTGTCCTAGTACACAGTGACTGGATAAGGCCTCTCAAACCTCATATCCATCCTCAGAACCTCATGATGATGACACTATCATCTCTGTCTCACTGGGTGTGGACATTTCAGAGGGCTGTGGATTATAATAGCTTTTAGTACTCAGTCCTAACTGGGACCTGGCCAGTGCAGGCTAGACAGCTCGCAGCAATCAATGAACTTGGAAAACTACTGGATGAAGGAGGAGGTTGATTATGGCCATCAGAGCAATAGGATAAACACAGGTTGAAACTACACATATTAACTAGGAAATCATGGCAGAACATTTTGTTTGTGGGGATACATATATGTCTCAAGGAGTTAGGATGAGAGTTTTTTGTAGCTACAGAGTGAGTCAGTTGCTTTGAGGGAATTGTGTGCCTAGGGTGGTTTGCTTTCTCTGAGTAACTTTAGATAAAGAACAGGGGTGCTTTACAGAGAAGCATTCTCTTTTTGTATAAGACAAAACAAACAGACAAACAAACAAATACACAAATAAATAGATAAATAAATACATAAATAAAATAAAATAAAATAAAATAAAATAAAATAAAATAAAATAAAATAAAATAAAA
>CABHPH010129266.1:40477-54515 GCA_902168325.1 Peromyscus nudipes
GAGAGAGAGAGAGAGAGAGAGAGAGAGAGAGAGAGAGGAAGGGAGAGAGGGGTTGAGGGGTGTACACCTCGTGGGAGCGGAGGGAGAGGAGAGAGAAATGGGTAGAGTTTTTCCTTAAGAAGAGGCTTCTATGTCAGGATGCAGGACGGCCCCAAGGGGTGGGATCAGAATATTAACAGTAAGAATGAAACAAGAAGGGATTTTTTCTCTTAAAACCAGGTCTTAGGTAGCCCAAGCTGGTCTAGAACTCACTATGTAATTGAGGAATACCTTAAACTTCTGATTCTTCCGTCTCCACCTCCTGAGTGTTGGAATTTTAGGTGTTCAGCTTCCAAGATGCTGCAGGGTCTATTGAGGGCGTCCTGTGTGTTGTAGTGTGCAGCATCCCACCAACAGAACCACAGCCCACAGCTCCTAGGGTTTTCAAAATCCATTTTCCAGCGAACTTTTCCTTGTGGAACGCTCAAATACTACTCATTCAGAATTAAAGTTAACCTGAGAAACAGCATTGCAGAGGCAGAACAGAAAGTGCCCTCTGCGCATGTGACAGGCTGTCTCCAAACAGTTTCCTGGATGCATTCATCTGCCAGGTGTCACCATCTTGTCTGCACAGTATACGGCCAACAAGTATGACAACACTTTATACATGTTGTCTGTTGTCATGAACCGCACCATATATGGCTACTGCTCTTTAGTTGGACATATCTTCAAGTGATCCTTTAGTTGACAAGATTGTGGCCTAGTTTTCTATTTCAGTCTTCAGGGAATTTTAAAATTATAATCACACACACACACACACACACACACACACACACCATCAGTGCCAGTTATTATCACGATTTTAATTAATTGTCCACCAATTTGCTTTCAAGAAAGATGAGCAACTGGTGGTGTGCGTGCATGTGTGCAGATCCCGTGGCCTGGGGTGGGTTTCAGCGCTCAGGTGGTACAGAAGGTGGCACCCTGTCCTAAGAGCATCGAGAAGTAGGCTCAGCCTGCAGCCCAGGGAAAACACAAGCTTATTTCTGAAACAAGAGAAATTTCCCAGAGGCAAGCCTGCTCTGAGCCCACCAGTCAAGGCCGAGCTCTGAGTCCCCCATTGTCCTCCTTGCTAATGGTACAGGCTGCCCATTTCCTTAACAAGCCCGGTTTGTTCACTGGAAAATGTAACAAATAATTTCAAGGTTATGTCACTCTTGGCAAGGGCCGGGCTGCTGGTAGAAAAAGGAAGTTTTCAGAGCAAGGCAGAGACTGAAATCTTGTTTGTCGCCACCAGCCTAGAATCTGCTGTGCAGCCTTGCTGTTCAAGTTTACAGGATTCTGGGAGCTGGCACCAGCTGGATTGTCAAAGGGCGTATGTTAGGAGAGACAGTCTCACTTAAATTCTGCCTCTCCTAGCGAGGGAAGAGCTTTGAAACACGCGGGGTGTTTAGATTGGGTCCAGGAAAGATTTGAGGGTGAGAGTGAGTTAGGCTGCCTTGCTTCCTCTCCCAGCTGCCTTCGGATCACTTGGAGATGCTGTTTGCATAGAAATTCCTGGGCCTGCCTTCCCCACGCCTTCTGCTGTGATGTCATTGTTGACTGTCACTGGACAAGCAAAGAAAGAGGCATTAAGGAAAGCTGAAATGCCGGTTATAGGCCAGTTTTATGCTAAGCTGGCCAGTCTTGCCCGTAGATGATTACTAACACGTTTAGCTCCAGTTTTATGGTGAAACACTTTCTTCTTTGCCTTGCGACAAGCAGAAACATCTTACACCTTCACTGAGTTCTACCTTCACTTTCTCTTGTGAAGGGTCTCTGGGTGACCCTGGGTGACTCATGGTCTCCCTGTCCCTTGTGCAAGGGAAGAGAGTTGCTCTTCTGACCTTTCCTAAAACAATAGTTTTCAGACTATAATGTAATCACACCATTTCCCCTTTCCCTCTCCTCCACACAACCCCTCCTGTGCACCCCCACATTGCTCTCTCTCAAATTTGTGGCCTCTTTTTCTTCAGTTGTTACAATTGCAACAGAGGTTATTAAAGGAAACCAGGACAGACGAAAATGCAGAGGAAAAGAGATTGTGTGGTGCACAATCCCAGCTAATACATGTGATCTGCAACACAATGCCTGCAGCTGAGGCTCAGGGGCCAGTGCTGAAGAGGGGAAGTGAAGATTATAGGGAAACAGAAAGTTTGCTGTGAGGTTGTGTCTACTGGAAATGTGAGCGAGGCTACACCAACAAAGTCTCACCAACGTGGTTGTGTCCATGAGACTCCAACAACTACCGACATTTAAAGGAGGCTTTCTTTCATAGAAGAGCTGTGGAAGAGAATTTAACATCCAGGCTGGGGAGATGGCTTAGCTGATAAAATGCTAGGTGCCCAAGCATGAGAATCTGGATTCGATCTCCAGAACCCATGTAAAAAAATGCCAGACATGGTGGTACTTAATCCTAGCTATTGGTAGATGGACAGACAGATGGATGGACAGAAGGCTATATGGATGGATGGATGGAGGGAGGGATGGATGGATGGGTGGGTGGACGGGGCTCGATGGTGAGCTCACCCAGCTACCTTCAAGTTCAGTGAGAGACCCTGTCTCAAAGAAGCAATGTGGGCAGCACTTGAGAAACACCACCCAAGGCTGTCCTCTGTCCTCTAAATGCATATTTAAACAAGTGCACATGCAATTACATGTACATGTGCTCCCACACTGGAACGTGTACACATATACGTGCAAAATCAATTAACTGAAGAAATAAAATTCATGTGCAATGCACAAGTTTCCCCATAGGAAGTTTGAACATGTATTCAGCCCTATGCACAGAGAACCATTTCTGGTAAAGGCTTCCCAGCTCTAGTCCCTTGTATGGCCACTAGCTACCCAACCACATACATGAATCTCAGCTCACTCCATAGCCCGCAGCAGGCCACTTTCCAAGCAAGACTCTTTCCAATGTATAAAGTCACGTTACAATCTATAATAATTATGTTCAAAATATGATTGTGTATGCTTTAGATTAAAAATGCCTTGAGAATTTTAAAACATTTTCTTATTATAGCATATTCTGTATTTTGGATAGTTCTGCCTTAATTACAAGTGACACTTGCCAACGATAACATTTAGCATGTGGAGTTTCCAGTCACACTCCTAAGAGGACACCTGACCTCCATTGGCTAAGAGAAGCTTTTTTTTTCTGATGAAATAAGTATGTATTTTCACTTACATTTTACTTTAAGCCAAGTCTTGTTAAGAAATGGCGTTGGGGGGGGGGAGGGATATGTGTCTAAAGGGGGCCGAAGATATTGTCATTGTTTCCTTCGGCTCTCCT
This sequence comes from Peromyscus nudipes, assembly GCA_902168325.1. NCBI lineage: Eukaryota > Metazoa > Chordata > Mammalia > Rodentia > Cricetidae > Peromyscus > Peromyscus nudipes. The sequence continues at coordinate 43,791 of CABHPH010129266.1, forward strand.
GTTTTCCTGCAATGAACTTCAAGTTGTACTGTCCCCAGAAAAAGAGACACTAAAAACACAGTAAAGAAAATCTGACATCTTGATTTTTGGTTTTGCTCTTGCTTTATTTATGTTTTTGGTTTTTGGAGACAAGGTCACCCTGCCCTACATAGCCCTGGGAGGTCTGAAATTCAATATGGAAACCAGGCTGGCATCGAACTAAGAGATTTGTCTGCTCAGCATGTTTTTGTTGTTTATTTGTTTTGGTCTTTTTAAGCCCTGGCCCTTTATTCTGAAGGACCAGGTATCTGTCAAGCAGTTTGCATGCCTGAAAGACTAACTTCCATAGTGTGTGTGTGTCTAGCTGCCACCTCTTACTTCCTGGAAGAAATTTCTATCAGCATTTTAGAGGAGACATGGCTCCATCCAGTTTGACCAAGCAATTAGTCAAAAAAAAAATTCCGAACTCTAAAACTCAAAAGTGCATAATATTTTTGAAAAAAAGTATTAATTTTTGGAATGCTATAAAATTATATCAAACTCTGAGGCCAGGAAGATGCTGATGTGGAGAGAACAGGCATTTCCAGGCACCCTCCCAGACACACTGTGATTCCAAATTGAAAGGCTAGTGAAAGAGAGTTTCCCACTACAATCTCATACTCCTATCAAGAATCCAAGAACCTGACCAGAGTTACATTTGAAGCACAAGTCACAAACTGAATAAGCTCCCATGTTTCTTCTCCAGGGATCCGAAGTGGAGATGGTCTGGAATGTATTAACAGAGACAGTGCTATGAGACGGCAAAGCAGCTCCCAAAGCGCTCACATGCCGGCCATTGCATAAGGAAGTATAGAGCAATGCAGACCGTTTCAGTTCAGAATTTCTCCTGGAAATGCTTGCACATATTCTCTTTGTCCTTTTCTCTTTTTTGTTGCTATTTAAAGATTAGACATTTAAGTGAAACAATGAAATAGACTAATTGGCAGGCTCCAGGCCAATGAGACACCAAAAGCAAAGCAAAACAAAAAACTGAACAGCTTTTAAAGAGATATCTGAGTCTTGGTATTACACACATACACATACATACACACACACACACACACACACACACACACACACACACACAGTTGCTTTTACTATACTATAAAAACAGCTTTTTCAAAGTTTCTTCTGCCTACAACACGAACATGAAATTTGACATGCATGACACAAGCCCTAGATAATTTAAATGTTAGATGGTCAAATTTTCATGCTGCTAAACTTTGTCATGTAAAATATTATAGCATGCAAACGTATGGTATAAAAGACAACAAAACATATAACCTGTAAGAGGAAAAAGGCTTCAGGACGTTCTCAGAACTAGTGGTATATATGGTAGAGCAATAAAGCTATTTTGCCTCTGAAGAAGAAAAAGAATGTGTGAGTGTATGCATGTCTATAACATACCTGTGTGTATATGAAAATATACACACATATACGGAAGAATAGAGGAAGCCATTACAGTATAAAAACTGGGAAATAGCACATTAGTTGTAAACAGTTGACACCATCATCAACAAAGCTCTGAATAAGAAATTTTAGGTGACTAAGTTCAAAAGATTGAGGACAAGTTTCCCAATGAAGAGAGGTAACAGAAAGGAAATTCCTGGCTGTCAGTCCTGAGCTCCATAAACTCAAACCCATTCAGAAAGTTACAGCCACAGCAGCAAGTCCATGCATCAGATCAACTGTCCAGGAGCGCTAAGAGTGACTGGTTTTTAATTAATTAATTAATTTTTTTTTTTGGATTTTTTTGGGGACAGGGTTTCCCTGTGTAGTTTTGGTGCCTGTCCTGGATCTAGCTCTATAGACCAGGCTGGCCTCAAACTCACAGAGATCTGCCTGGTTCTGCCTCCTAAGTGCTGGGATTAAAGGTGTGCGCCACCACCACCCTGCTTTTTGTGTGGTACAATTGCAACTTCATGTGTGTTTGTGTGTGTGTGTGTGTATGCATGTGCATGGGCATGCATGCTCGCATATTCTGAGTACATGTGCCAAGGACAGACTCATGTGTCATTACTTTATAAAATTATGTTTTTTTAATTTGGGGGATTATAATATAATTACATCATTTTCCCTCTTCTCTTTCCATCTTCCAAGTTGTCCCATGTGTCCCCATCCTCATTCTCTTTCAAATTCACAGCTTCTTTTTCTTTAATTGTTGTTAGATATAGGGGTGTGTGTGTGTGTGTGTGTGTGTGTGTGCATTATTGTATATATGTATTGTGTAATATATATATGCATTATATATATATGTGGGCAGGAACACACACATGTTCTTAATTATAAAAATGCAACCTTATCACTCTTTATATGTATGCCGTGTTTTTCGGACTGATCATTTGCTACTAGATAACCAGCTGGTGTGCTCTCTGGGAAGGACTATTCTCCCGCTCTCAGGATTCCTCAATTGCCTGTAGTTCTTTGTTAAGGTTGAGGCCTTGTGAGCTTTCCTCGTTCCACGTTAGCATGTCCGTCAACGCTCTCCTTTTTCAGGTCATGGTTAGCCATGTTGTTGAGACTTTATTGGTATAGCCTCTTGGACGTTTCTGGGAAACACAGCCTTGCAGCACACTTCCTGTTCCTCTGGCTTTTGCAATCTTACCGTCCCTCTTCCACGATGACCCCTGAGTCTTAGGGGCAGGAGCTGTGTTGTAAATGTGTCAGTTGGGACTGGGCTCCACAACTCTGCATTTTGATTGGTTGTGGTTTTCTGTAATGGTTCCCATTTGTTGAAAAGAAAAGTGTTTTTGTCTGTTTGCTTTCTTTTTTCTTTTTCTTTTTCTTTTTCTTTTCTTTTTCTTATCTTTTTTTTTTTTTTGATGAGGGGTAAGAACTATACTTACCCGTGGATATAAGGACAAATATTTAGATTGTAATGGTTGTATATTCTCTTCCAAGTTGGCTAGGTTTCCAGTATCAGGCATAATTTCCCTCATATTAACTGGACCTTAAATACAATCAGAGAGCTGTTGGTTGACACCAAGGTATGTACGCCACTACTGCATCCTTGGGGTTGTCACACTGTGCCATGCTGTTATTGCTGTGGTTCATAGGTGTATAATAGGGTAGGACTATTGGTAACTTCCCTCTCTTGAAAGCTTGCATGGTATTTCCTGATACCATGAGAGCTAGTCCTTATGGAGGAGGCTTTCAGATCAGATCCAGCTCAGGTCCTCTGGGCACACTGTCTGGAATACATAGGAGTCTCCAACAATAAGGACTTACTTTCTTCCTCTGAGTGCAACAAAGGGCATCAATAATAGCCTATAATCTTTAGGGAGACTCTCAGATAACCTGACCAACAACTCAAAAGAGGGCTTCTCATGATCATTGTTGGGGTTTTTGTTAGATAGTCTGTGGCTCTTGAGAAGATCTTCGTCAGCCCAGATGGGATACTTTCATTTAGACTATTTATGTATAAGTTGACTTACATGTACTGTAGGTATTTTTAGATAGACAGTTAGTAGTATGATTCCTTATGACTTCTTTAAACATCCTTATTGTTATTTACCATCCTCCTGACTTATTCTATATTTACCTCCCTCCTCCTCCCTAACTAGAGCCTCTCCCCCATTTTTCCCACAGGTGTGAGGACAATCTTGCTATACTATTTATACTGCATGGATCACCAGGTAATTTGGCTGATCTGTGTCTCCTTCTGCCCACACTGTGTCATGTGCATCCCTCCTGAAGCTTCATATTAGGTGGAAGAGGACAACTTTCACTGAATAGAAGGGGCCTGGTCTTGTGTCAAGGTTATATGAGTAGCTTGTGCTCCTCTGCTAGATTTCCAGACAAGTTCTCAAGGTGTCATTTCTTAGGATCCGTTCAATTTATTTTTTGAGATGGGGTTCTCATTTGTTCGGAACTTTTCAGTTAGGCTATTCTTGGTGGCCAGTGCACTCTAGGGATCCAGTTAACTACCCTCATCCCAGCACTGAGCTTACAAATACACCACACCAGCTGCTGCCCTGGCTCTTGGGACTGAACCCAGGTCTTCATGCTTGAAAGACAATGACTCTCCTGACTTAGTCATCTTCCCAGCCGTGACAACTTCTCCTCTTAACATCGCTAGCAATAGCCTTGATAGTCATAGATTGTGACAGCTAAGATGTTGACTGAACAGACAGACAGTTGACATTTTCAAGAAAACCCAGATGATTTGAAATGGATTGAGTCTCAGTTAGCTGTCTACAGGTGGGTTCTTCTCCTCCCTATCAGCCACTGAGCACTGAGAACAGACAGGGTTATGTGGAGGTCACCAAGGCATTCACCCATTTGAGCCTTATTTTCTCTTACTAAAATAAGAAGTTCCAAGTGAGTGATTGCAAGAGGTTTTACGATCTTGAATGTATTCAACTTAAATCATAGAGAAAATCAAAGCCAATGAGGAACAACTATAAAGCCAAAGATTTTTGATAAGCAGACTAAAATCTATAAATAGAAGTGCTATCTTTAATATTAATGGTCAAGCCTGAACTCAAACTCTGTGCCATGTACTTTTCAAAGTGTCACACACACCCATTTTCATAAACATCCTCAGGTTGACAGACAGATGGGGCACAAGGTGGTTAGGTCCCTGAATAGTCCTGGGTACAGGATTTGGTAGGTATATAATAAGGGTCATGTGGGGCCAGAGCCAACAGTCAACCTCAAGCAGTCAGATTATAAGTGTGTACTCTAACCTGGGCTGTTCTCACTTCTCTAAGCATCCTATTTAATTCCACACTCACTCCCACCTCTACCCTTTATTTTAAAGTAAACCATATTTTGGATACACCAGATGCTGTTTTCACTTTTCTGGGAAAATGTAAATAAACACATTTATCCCAGGTTGAGTACTAGAGACAGGCTGAATTGTCTGTGCAAGTCTAATTTGGTGGACCCATGAGTTTATCGGGGTTACTTGTATAAGCATGGGTGGGGAGTTACTTACAGGATCAAGGTTAAAGGGTTTGTCACAGGAGTATGGGTGAGAGATTAGTTACAGCGACATGGGGTGAGGGGTCATAAGAGCGTGGGTAAAGGGTTATTGAGAAGAGCATAGGTGAGGGACTAGTTGTAAGACCATGGATGAGAGGTTACATACAGGACAAGTGCAGGCGAGGGAGGTTACTTACAAGAGTGTGGGTGAAGGGTTAGCTACAAGACCCCAACCAAATAGCTGCATCCTCTCAAAGTCCAACCCCACCATGGATGATGAGCTCATGGACTCTGCATCATGGAGTCCTCCCTTAGTTCACCTTTTCCCTACTATACAGCAGCCTCTCCCAAGATCCTTTGAAGCTGGGAGAGTGGGGTGGGAAGGAGAAAAGGCTGGAATCTTAGGTGAGAGTTCTGTGTCTTTCCTTCTCCTTCTTCTACTAGAGAGTGTTACCAGCTCTTTGCCTTCATCTTAGACCTAAGGACCTCTGCATTATTCTGTCTACTTTGTTGTCATGACTACCAGACTGAGGTTCTCTCAATTCCAAGATGGTGATGGGGCGCCTGGAGAAGATGCTCACACTGCAGCACCTGATCTCTACACAGACCAGGATGTTCTTTCTCCACTGCACTCACTTAGGGCTGGACTGTGTGAAGAAGGAAAGCATGAAGCCTATGCACAGTGTGTATTTATCGTCTGATGGTGAAAAGGGAAATCATGAAAGCTGATCCGAGCATATTTGAAATGTTATGGGAACTCTAAGAATCTGAATCAGGAGCAGTGGAGAAGTCTTCACCCCCACTCTTCTTCCTGGGAGCAGAGCTCAATGGTCTGGAGCATGCTAACAAAGTGCTCTAACCTCTGTGCTTTACCTCAAGAAAACATTTCTAGTGGTAGTACAGATGGCATTTCTGAAGATAGCCATACTTGAATCACATTCTGTGGCCCCCAGTCAGTTCCCTTTTATTCATTTCATTCTTCAAATTTTATGTGCATGTGTGGGCACATGTATGTGCAGGCCAGAGGTCAGCCTCAAGTGTTATTCCTTTAGTTCCATCATCTTAGTTTTTAAGAAAGGTTTCTCACTGGTACCCAGGGCTGACCAGTGAGCTCCAGTGGTTCTCCTGGATCTGCCTCTCTTAAACTAGGATTACAGGTACATGTTGCCATCCTGGTTGTATTATGTGGGAGCTGGAGGTTGAACTCCAGTTCTCTTGCTTGCTCACCAATCACTTTACCGACTGAACCATCTCCTCAGCCCCTCCTCAGTAAAACTGTAACTGACTTTGGGCATTTGATCTTACTGAAGTCTCAACTTCTCTGCCAATTAAGATATGGTGTGTATATGTGTGTGTGTGTGTGTGTGTGTGTGTGTGTGTGTGTGTGTTCAAGATAGTTATTTGGTACATAGTAGGCATGTTTTAATAGCTAAGATGATTTTCAACCAGAAGTGAAGATGATTCTGATGTGTCATTAGCTTCCATGGGACATTCTTTGGTGTCCAGACCATGGTAGACTCCTGACACCCAGGATGAACACGTATGTTGGACTGACCATTCCATGTCACCTTCTCTTTATTTATATTTGTAGTGTCTTGTTTTGATCTAAGTCTAGTGTCACAGCTGGGAGTCCTCCTCAATGGGAAGCATTTGCTGTCACTCACATCCTATCTAGAACAGTCGTAGCATGGGCAACAGTAGGAAGGCTGAAGTCCCAATACCAATCTCTCTGTTAGCAAGAAGCCCCCTCTGTGTCCTGTGAAGCCTATGAATGATCCTTCCAGAAGAGGATACATGGACTGAGAGAGCAGAAAGGAAATTCCAGAAACAGCTCTGCTGTCCACCTGTGGCTACTTTTCCCACTGGACTCTTGGAGAGGCAATTTGTCTTGGCTAGGAATGATCCTACCCACAGAGCATAGAGGCTCACAACATCCAGACCCAGAATTTAGGAAAATTCTGAGGGAAATTACTCCAGGACAGAGAAAACTCAAGGTAATGTTAACCCAGTGTAACAAATAACATCAACAAATGAAAATATAAATGCCCAGGATTTACTCACTGAGGTTGTTGGATATCTGTTTCCTGTGCATTCAAACATTCCTTCCTGGATGCAGGAGGGAAGCTCTACAGACTTAGGAAGTAAACGAAACTCACAAGGTTCTAGATGCTCCTGAAACTTACAAGATTCACAAGCCCCTTTCCCAAGGTTATATTAGTGGTAAGAATAGCTAAAGAAAGGAGAAACTGTTAGAACTGTCTGGAAGCTATGAAGGAGAGCTGGGACTGGAGCTTTCATGAGTCTTCACCTCTTCTGGGATGGGCTTGTCAGTGATGTAGCTGCCTTTGAGTCATTCATGCTCTTGTAAGCAACCCCTCCCCTTATCTGCAGTGCTCTTACAAGTAACCCCAGAAACCTCACTGGTTCACTAAGCCATTCTTAGGTAGAATGCCTTATCTTGTGGGAATAGACATATCTGGTCACAGCTGCCCAGGGAACTCACACAGCGTAGCTTGACAGGGAACCCAAAATGAACAATGGGAAAGAGCTCCAAGTCTCATCTTGGAGTACCTTGAAATACTGGAATACTGGAAGGTATTGTACATCAAGTGCCCATAAAGTCAAGTGACACAGAAAGTCACGTCATATGACAGCAAGAAGAAAAGATAAGAATAAAGAAGAGCATTGACAACAAGGAGGAAAACCAGAAATAGCAGATGCTGCCATGGCGACTGTGGACAGAATGTATGGTGAAGCATGGAGCTCAGTTTCCATCATACTAGGATATGGAAATTGCACAAGGCCCTGAAGACAAGGGAACTGTGTGGATGATGATTGGTGAGTTCACCATAGTTTATTAGTAATGACTATGAGTAGATGTCTTGGGGCTACCCGGCCAGGCTAGGCATGCAGGACAGAGACTGGTGAGGTTACACAGCCTCTGTCCCAGGAGACTGAAATCCTGTGAGAACAGAAACCATTCCATGTGGTATCCGAGACCATGTTCCTCTCCTAGATGGTCTTCTAGTCATTTATTGTCACCCCAGATGGGACTTAGCATGACTTATACTGACACCTTCAAGAGGGAAGAAGGGCTTTTGCTGATTTTCAAAAGCAGAGACGTTACAAAGATAAGTTACTTGAGCTGGAATCAACCTGAGGTCTGAGAGGAAATTGTTAAAACACTGTGTACTCTTAGGGGCTCCTCATGAAATCAGCACCCAGCTCTGGTGCTGACATGTTATTGGACTTCATATATGTTGAGTACTGCAGAGTGGAAGTGAAGAGAAAGACACTCTCAGGTGGAGCTACACACCTTTAGCTGGAAGTTCTTCCTTTAGAAGGCCTTTCCTCTCTTGAGACTACTTTATTTTGAGTTTTTCACTCTAGGCCTCCCAGTTTCCTGTTCTCCATCCATCCATACCATGTACTTCTATTTCTGGTTTGTTTTTAATTATTTGCATTTAAAAAAATTGGCTTCCAAATGAAGAATTTACTAATTCATTAGTAGCAACAATAGTGTTTCCCTTGAAATGAGCTACACTTTTTTTTTCTGTTAACATTTATAGGAAAGATAATTTGGTGTTCCTGTTGGAAGCCCATGCCAAAGAAGGAAGTGTCATAGAGGAGGGTCATAAAAACAAAGATGCTGAAATAAATTATGACCTGGCTTTTGTTACTCTGTGCAGGATGATGCAGTGTTGGACACTGTCTGTATAATTCTTACTGTGAACAGTCTGGGTTGATTAACTGTGGGGAGAAAAGAGAGAATGAATCGTTGGCTGTGCACACCAAAATGTGAACAGTAGAACAGCTATTACCTGACAAGTATGACTAGGGACAACTCATATCTTCTTTCTATTTGTAAACTTTAGAAATCTTGTAATAAGCTGGCATTTATTTTTTAACAAATAAATTGAGCAGAACTAACCAAAAATAAAGCTCTTTGGCTTTTATGAATTATCTAGAAATCCAATCTTGTTGTTATCGCTTTACAGTAGCCCCCCAACTCTCTCTCCAAGTTGAACAGTACCCTGTGTTCTCTTCAGCTTTGCTTGCACACCTGGGAGCAGCACATACAGGCTCACACATGGCTCTCATCATACTGCACACACATACCGTACCCGGATGCAAGCCTATGCCTGCTTCCTATCACACTCGACGTGTACCCAGATCCAGGCCCACACCCAGCTCTTGTTACAGGGCACACATGTATCTGGATACAGACCCACACTGGCTACCCTCATACTGCACATGTAAGAAGTGTTTATTTCAACCTTGTCAGAATCAGATGTTGGCACTCAAGTGTAGCAGTGACTAATGTAGCAGCCATTAACCTTTTATCCTAGACAACTCAGTGAGGATTAAAAAAACAAACAAACAAACAAACAAAAAACCTCCAAAAAATGGAAGGAAGAAGAAAAGCAATAAAAGACAAAGTAGCCGGTTCCTCCTTCACATGGCTGGCTCACAGGACAGACCCTTATTAGTGCTAGCCGAGGTGTCCGATTTCCCCATGTCCACCAGGCTAAATGGGAAATGTTGGCAACCTACCGCAGAAACATATTCAGCCGCAGCATCTTCCCTTTTCAGATTTTTCTGTACACAAGCTCCCCCAAATCTTGCATTTAACATGTTTCACTCATTAAGTTTGATTAGAGCAGAGTCCAATGTTTTTTTCTTTTTAAACAAAACTTTCAACTAATTGTTCCTTAATTAAGTCAGTAATTTGTGATTCAAGAAGGATGTTAGATTTCTGGTCAGGTAGAGCTTAACTCACAGTTACTGATGGAAGAAAAGTAAGACACAGAATTGAGTTTCATAAATCAATGCAAAATAATAAAAAATTAAACAGGAGAAGCAGCCCATCGATAGCACTATAACAAAGGGGAGACCTGTTTTCTATTGATCAGCTGCTGTTAAATAATGCATCACTCCTCCCAGCAGGGCAGGGGCTCACAGGGCTGCTTAGTGCAAGGCGTGGTTGGCTAGAACCTGATCGATCTGGAGTTGTAATCACCCTGGCCAGTGAAGCTCTGGGGGTCTCTGACCGCATGGCCACTGTGGTTTGGAAGCCAGTGAGCACCTGATGACCAGGGCAGTATGAAGTCCCCGAGGTGGAAGTAACCTGGACTGCTGTTCTGAACACTCTCCTGCCATCTTCTACATCACCTCTATGTATTTCACAGCTTGGATAAATTCCAGGAACCTTCCAGCCCCTGGTATAACCTGCAAGATGCTTTCCCACTGCTCAATTACGAAGCATGGTGACACTGACTTAAAAAGTCATTCTGTCCTAGTTTTTCATGTTTATGTGTATTTGTGTGAGTGGGGTGTATTGACTATGAGAGTAGAAAGGAGGTCCTGAGAGGAAAAAGAGATGCTCAGCCAACAGAGACAATAGGGCCCTGTGGTAGGACAGCTAGAAAGAGGCTATGGGAGTGAAAGGTACAAGAGGGCAGGGGTTGGCAGGGAAGAGGGAATGTCACAATGAGACCTAAGACTTTATATAGTTAAACAAATAGACAATTCATCCTACAGAGGGACTATAGGCCTACCATCTCCCCCAGCTCCATTATTTCGTGGCTTCATTCCTACATTGGAACTAATGCTGCAGGTGCCGTAGTAAAGCATCACTGCAGCAGCAGGGTTGATGGAATGGCTCAGCAGGTAAAGGAACTTGCTGCACCAGCCTGGTGACCCGAGTTCTCCTGAGAGAAGTGACTGCAGAGCTGCCCTCTGGTCCCCCCATTCCCTCCATGACATGGAGACTCATATCCA
>CABHPH010129267.1:0-13225 GCA_902168325.1 Peromyscus nudipes
TTATTTCCCAGAGAAGGAGTTTAAACAAAAAAAGCATCATCCACAAAACATCCAGGAGCAGTCCGTGCCCTCCTTACACAATTCCAGACAACTGAGTGCTCAGGAACAATGTCAAAACATTCCAGAGCAAAAGAGGAGGTGAAACCTTGTTCCTGTCTACCTTCAGAGAGGTGAAAACCCCTAAATGAAATCCCGCCAAAATCAGTTTCAGAATTATAACCTTAACTATGTTTCAGGAATGTGGGTGAGTTTAACATTAGAATATCAACCACCGCCTTTTAGAAAATCAACATATTAACCAGAAAACCATGATCATTTGAAAAGTAGGAAAATGGCCTTTGATTCACGTCCACCTATGATTTAGGTACCAAAGAAACAGATTATGAAAGAGGGGGACCCTTTGGATTGATACAGACATCTACTAAATGTGAAATTAAACACTGTGATAAGCCTGTGGTTTTGGACTAAGCCCTCAGTCAGGTCAATATGGAATCACTCACACTGTTAGCCTAATTTTCTTAGTAGTACACATATGTAACCTGTGGACTGGTGTTTGCTAGTTAGAGAAGCCAGGCTTCACTCAGTCATAGGTGTTGGTCATGGGTAGCAGATAGGGTTGAACAAACCCTTAAGTTTGAGATAACCTCACTCATGTTTTCTACCTGTAAATTCTTCCGGAGTACATTGCAGCCCCACAATTTCTGAACCTGTCCTGATTTTAAGGACAGCCTCATTCTAGAAACAGGAATAGAAGCCAGTGTCTGTCTTTCACACAATTATTATTTTGCCTTTTGACAAAATATCAAGTATCAGGGTCAATGGGGACCCATGAGAAAACTGCCTGACAGCAACACACCTACCTCCTACAGACATTCTCTCTGGCCAGCCCATGGGAACATCACAAAAGCAGAGAGCACACCCCTGACACCCAGAGCATGCAGAATCTGAGGCCAGAGCTGCCACATGCTTTGAGAGCAAAATCCTAGGGCCAGGCTCATGACTCACCTCAAACTACAGGAAGGCCAGTGCTCTGGGCCTTTCCAGGTATGATGCCCATGATTTTGAGGTAAATTGAGTTTTGTGACATACAGTAGGTACCATGGATGCACAAAAGTCAGAGCGGCCAATCATAGGGTACACTTCGAATATCATGTTGGAAGAGTGAGGCTGTGTTAAGCCCCCTTGGCCACTGTGACCAAGCTTCATTCATGGTCCATGCCCAGTTAGATGTGGCATGGGGCAAATGCTCCACTTTTGGCAGGTGGAGATGTAAGGACAAGGACAAACATTTCAGGAGAATGTAAATAAAAGTGTGTCAACCACCCATCCAATGACAACTATTTACTAGTACATTTTCTTTCCTGACTATTTTTTTTTAATTTTTTGCGAGTGTGTCTCACATAGCTCAGGCTAGCTTCAAACTCAGTACATAACCAAGGATGACTTTGAGCTTCTTTTCTTCCTGTGTGTATAATCATTGAACGAAGTCCTGGGGATCAAATACAGAGCTTTGTGCACACTAAGCAAGCTCTGCCTACGGAGTTACACCCTAGCCCTCAAATTTTTACAGTTAAATAAATATTTGTTGAATGGTTCTTAATTTCTCATACCTGAGACTGTACATGTGTCCAGGTGCACACACCATGCACATGTATGCATGCACACCTTTGCTTCTCCTAGGAGGATACACACGCTTTGACCAGCACCTGGAGAAACACTTGTTAACAGGATGGTGTAGCAGGAATCTTATAATGTCTTATTAATAAAAAACAAACCTGAAGCCAGGTATTGGGGTGAATGCTGAAGATCAGAGAAGCAGAACAGCCACAATGTTAAACATATAGGATAGGCAGTGGTAGCACACGCCTTTAATCCTATCATTCCAGAGGCAGAAATCCCTCTGGATCTCTGTGAGTTCAAGGCCACATTGGAAACAGTCAGGCATGGTGACTCACGCCTTTAATCCCAGAAAGTGAGCCTTTAATCCCAGGGAGTGAGGCAGAAAGCAGAAAGATATATAAGGTGTGAAGACCAGGAACTAGAAGCATTTGGCTGGTTAAGCTTTCAGGCTTTTGAGCAGCAGTTCAGCTGAGATTCATTCTGGATGAGGATTCAGAGGCTTCCAGTCTGAGGAAACAGGATTAGCTGAGGAACTGGCAGGGTGAGGTAGCTGTGGCTTGTTCTGCTTCTCTGATCTTCCAGCATTCACCTCAATTTTATTGATAAGAACTTTTAAGATTCATGCTACATCTGGCACCCAACATTTGTGGTATGAATTCATGAAAAAGCTGTTTGCCTGTGGCCTTGCGGGCCCCTTCTCAGACCCGAGCTACCCTCAGGCAGTTGTGGTGAAGCACGCTGGTTGAATTTGCTGAAGGAGGCAGAGGCAGGAGGACCCTGAGTTTGAGGCCGGCCTAGGAGGCTTGGGAGAAGTTTCGGCCTGGGCTGAACCATAAACAGTGGTAGGACCATGGAGACAGAGGCTGCTGCTCCGAGTTGCTGGCTTCTTCTCCTCATGTTGGTGACTACGGTGATGCTGCTGGAACAAAAGGTTTACTGCTGCTTGTTCAGAGAAGAATTGCCAGGACCATCGTGTTACAAGAAAACATCGGCAAAGGTCAGTTTGGAAAAGTTTGGCAAGACAAATGGTGGGGAGATCTTGCTTTGAAGATTTTCTCTTCTAGGGAAGAACACTCATGGTTCCAAGAGACAGACATTTATCAGACTGTGATTTCTCCAAACCACAGAATCACCCCCCCCAAAAAAAAATATCTTCAGGGAACCATGACCATGCCTAACAGCGACTTTGAAATCTTCAAAAGGAAGACGGGACTCCACAATGATGATTCCACATGGACTATGGTAAAGCCATTAAGCTGATTAACACCATGGAAAGATCGACTTTGGACTACAAACTGCTCAGGACAATTTTGAGATGGCTAACTGATATGATCCAGCCTGACAGACTCCTTGAACAAGGACTTGAGACGAGCCCTACACTTTTCCATTATGCAGAGACTGGACAAATGATACAAGACTTGACAAATAACCCCAAAATTTACATTTTAGGATCCCCTAAAGATGTCTTCACCCCATAAAGCAGGAAGTAATTTTAAGAAAATAATGCCCACATTCCCAAAAGGTGGGGTGGATGGTTTTTGGTTGTTTAATGAGTTATAGATATTGTCATTGTTTATGATGGTTGGTTACAAGTTGTTAATTGTTAATGGTCAGGAAAAAAGCTGAACAAGGAGATTATATTCAGAGGTTATTTCTGACAAAAAAAAAAGAAAAAAGAGAAAGAGATATGAGGTAGATCATCAAATCTATTCTGAGAAAAAAGATAAAGAAATAATAGGATAAATGGGTAGATCATTGAATCTACACTAAAAAGAAAAAGGGGAAGATATAAAAATGACAAATAGTAGATTATTGAAACTTTTATGAACAGAAAAAAGAGAATATGAATATGAGAAGATAAAAAGTCAATTTTTGAATCTACTTTTAAAAAGGAACTACTTGTTTTAAATAGGATAAGTAATAAATTTGAGTTTATGAAATATTATTGGACTGGACATTGTCAAAATATATAATGGAGTTTTTATCAGAATCTATCAAATGTTAGTGGAATAGACATTGTTAATGTAACTCTTGACTGTATATATTGTTTATACTTATTGAGGGAGTGAGGCAGAAAGCAGAAAGATATATAAGGTGTGAAGAACGGAACTAGAAGCATTTGGCTGGTTAAGCTTTCAGGCTTTCGAGCAGCAGTTCAGCTGAGATTCATTCTGGATGAGGACTCAGAGGCTTCCAGTCTGAGGAAACAGGATTAGCTGAGGAACTGGCAAGGTGAGGTAGCTGTGGCTTGTTCTGCTTCTCTGATCTTCCAGCATTCACCTCAATAACTGGCCTCAGGTTTGATTTTATTGATAAGAACTTTTAAGATACATGCTACAGGATGGTGCTGAGATGGCCAGCTCAGAGTTCTGTGAGGGCTGAGAGGGGCCTGGGATTAGCAGAGGAGATGGAACTGCAGTGAGAAAGCAGGAGTGGAGTCCTGACTCCCTGGAGAAGGTAACTATTCTCAACACATTGCCACAACAGGGACACAACTGAGGGTCCCTGGATAAAGACAGGCTGGTGGTGGCCCAACCTTACGCCTCATAACGGTGTAGAATATGAGGTTTGTGTTACAGGTTGATAGTGTCATGCAAAGAGAACCTGCAAACTCAAAACCTTCCAAACACAAAATTTAAAAACTCTCAGAAGCTAAGAACACTTGCTGCTCTTCTGGAAGACCAGAGTTCAGTTACCAGCACACACATCAGGAGGTTCACAGCTGCCTGCAGCTTCATATCCAGGGGCAATGATGCCCTCCTCTGGTACCAATAGGAACCCTGCACACATGTGGCATACTCACATACAGAGAGAGAGACAGAGACAGAGACAGACAGAGAGACAGACAGACAGAGACAGAGATGAGAGAGAGATGAGAGAGAAATATAATCAGGGAGAGAGAGACAGAGACAATGACACAGACTGAGAGAGAGGGAGAAAAAAAGCCAATCTAAAATAAGAGAAGACAACCTCCCATTTCTCATTATAATTCAGGTTCTCACAACACAATCCATCACCTTCTCACTGAGCAAGTTCAGGCATTCCCTGGGCTGATCTGCAGCCACAGCATGTCTGACATTGGGTTCTGTCCCAGTGCTGCTACCTCTTAGAGGATGACTATAATCAGGACTGTCTTAGGATTTCTATTGCTGTGAAGAGACACCATGATCATGAAAACTCTTATAAAGGAAAACATTTAATGAGAGGGCTTATGGCTTAGAGATTCAGTCCTTTATCATCACAGTGGAACATGGTAGCATGCAGGCAGACATGGTGCTGGAGAAGGAGCTGAGAATTCTACAATTTGATCCAGAGGCAAAGGAAGTAAACTGCGACACTGGGTATGGCTTGAGCATAGGAGACCTCAAAGCCTGCTTCTACAGTGACACACTTTCTCCAACAAGGCCATATCTACTCCAACCAAACCACACCTCCTAATATTGCCACTCCCTGTTATCTTGTGGGGGCCAATTACATTCAAACCACCACATTCCATATCCTGGTTCCCATATGCTTGTAACAATATCATAATGTAAAATATATTTAGTCCAAATTCAAAAATCTCCACAGTCTATCACAGATCAACAATGTTTAAAAGTGCAAAGTTCAAAGTTTCTTCTGAGATTCATGAAATCTCTTAACTATAATCTCCTATAAAATAAAAATAAAAAAATCACATGCTTCCAACATATAATGACACAAGATACACATTACTCTTCTAAAGCATAGGGAAGGGAACATAATGAAATACTGGACCAAAGCAAGACTGAAAATTATCTGGGCAAACTCCAAACTCTGCATCTCCAGGCCTTACTTCAAACTGCTCTTCAGATCTACAACTTCTTTCAGCTATGTTGACCACAACACATTACTCTCTTGGACTGATTCCACTTCCTGTTAGCAGCTCTTCTCACAAGATATCCCAAGGCTCTGGCATCTCCAACATCTTGGGGTCTCCAAGGCAATCCAAGCTTCTCCTTTACAGCTTCACACAATGGCCTCTCTGGTCCTCCATTTAGGGATACCCCTGATACATGCCTAGCCTCAGTGGTTTTCCTTAGTCAAGGAGGCAAATTCCATAGCCTATTTCTTCCATCCTTAATCCAGAACCACGTGGCCAAAGCTGCAATTTTCTGCTGCTCACTGGTGCTGGAAAGTGACCCCTTGTTTAATTACATCTCCACCAATTTTCTGGGTTTTTTTGTTGGTTTCCTTCACTGCCTAAGCATGGCTGTCCTGAAATTGGCTCTGTAGACCAGGCTGGCTTCAAACTCAGAGATCCCCCTGCCTATGCCTTCCCTGTGTTGGGATTAAAGGCATGTACCACCACACCCTGATTTAAGCTTTTCTTTCATTTCTTTTCACACGTTGGAAAATTAGCTTGGTAGGATCTTGCCCTGAGGCCACCACTCCATTTATTCCATTTCTTCATCTGTTTATCTCCTTGAATACAAGAAATGGTTCCATTCTACTTCCTGGTGCTCTATCTCCTCAAATTGTACATTTTGTATTTTTTTCTTGCTCAGCTTTCTATTTCTCATAAATCTCTATAAGAGTGGCCAGTCATAACCACACAAGAGTCTATACTAGGCTGTTTTGAAATTTCCTCTGCCATTGGAATTAATCCAAAACACTTCACTATAGCTTCAGGCAGACTTTTTGGACAAGGACAAAAAGCAGCCATATTCTTCACCAAAATATCACAAGAACAATCTCTAGGCCACATATTAATATTCTTCTCTTCTGAAATCTCTTGACCAGGCCCCCACATTCAAATAACTCAATACCAATGTCATCCATGTTCCTACTATTCTGGCCCATTAAGCGGTACCTAAAGCATTCCACTGCTTTCCTAATCCAAACTCCCATACTCCACATTACTCCAAATAAAGACATGGTCCAGCCTATCACAACACCCCAGTCCCTGGTATCAACTTCTGTCTTAGTTAGGGTTCTGTTGCTGTTAAGAGACACCATGACCACAGCAACACTTACAAAGGAATACATTTCATTGAAGTGGTGGCTTACAGTTTCAGACCTTTAGTCTATTATCATCATGGAGGGGAGCAAGGCGATATGCAGACAGACATGGTACTAGAGAAGGTGCTGTTACATCTTGATCCACAGGCAACAGGAAGTGGTCTGAGACACTGGACATGGCTTGAGCATAGGATACCTAAAAGTATACCCCCATAGTGACATACTTCCTTCAACAAGGCCGCACCTACTACAACAAAGCCCCACCTCCTAATAGTGCCACTCCCAATAAGCTTATAGGGACCAATTACATTCAAACTAACACAAGGACTCAGGACCTAACAGCTTGTCCCACACTGGCCACCAGCCAGCCAGTCACCTTGCTAGGGACAGGGGCTAGAGGAAAGTCATTATGAAGACCTGAAGGTTCTAGAAAAGGTAGTTGGCAACAAGAGCACACAGTATGATGGGGACAAATGACTTATGAAGAGGCCTCAGTTGTTGGGGGACATTGTGCCTGGAAGCTCAGAATAAAGCCAGGAAACCCTAGCCAGAAGCATTCAGCAAGAAGGGCTCCATAAAGTTGTAGCACAAGGCTGTATTCTCAGAGGAGCCACTCTGCCGATAGACTCACTCTACAGTACCCAGCAAGTTGTGCATCACCTCCTGGTGACCATCAGCCAGGTGCTCCACCAGCAGGACCTGCAGCTGCTCCTCAGCTCCACCTGCCAAAACTCACCTGCATTCTGTACTGTCTGACTCTGGGAAGATCCCACTCCTCGGGCCTCAAGGGGGTGGTGGGAGACCCAGCTTCTCATAGACAAGTAAGAATAGGGTGTGTTGAGGGGAAGTGTGCAGAACTACACCCCATTTCTAGTGTGACCCTGAAACCCAGAAGCCATCTGCTCCCTCACGACCAGATAGCATCTGTCCCTTTGTGGCCATCTTACCCTTCTGATCTTCCAGGTGAGGACCCTACTTCAAGTCCTTGGGAAGACCTTGCTCCCACTGTTTAAGATACTGTCTAGAATGTTCCACAGCATCCCCTTCAAGACCCATGTACATAGATCTGAAGTGGCTGAGCCCTTGGGGGCACAGCTTCACAATTACAGACAGAAGAACTGGGCTCTGAGTGTCTAGCCATTGTGCCTAGACCACTGCCCCTCTAAGTGATCTGGGTCGTGCCTTGGTTCCCCATCACCAGGTCATGCCATCACACCTTCCACTTGAGGCCCAAGTGGGCCAGGGACTGTACCAAGAATTTCAATTCCAGGCCTGTCTGTGAACTGAGATTGGGGCTGTAAATGCAGCCACACTTATCCTAGGGATGACAGGGTCACATGATCTCAAAAAGGAGCATGTCTGCCCTCTAGAGCAGTGGTTTTCAACCTTCCTAATGCTGCAATACAGTTCCTAACCCTTCCTAAAACTTAAATATAGCTCCTCATGCTGTGGTGACCCCCCTAACCATAGAATTATTTTAATAACTGTAATTTTGCTACTGTTGTGAATCATAATGTAAGTGTCTGATATGCAGGATATCTGATATGCAACCCCTGTCAATGGGTAGTTCATAACCCCTCTCAAAGGCGTTGAGACTCACAGGTTGAGAATTGCTGCTCCAGTGAATGCTTCCTGTCAGAAGGAGCAAAGCAGTCAGGTAATAGGCAGAAATGGGGAGAAGCAGCATGATGTGAAGGGAGGACCCACAGGAGACTGGACGGATCACAGTGGGGTTCAAATGTTGTTGGTGGTCATGAGGAGCTGCAGTCAGCATTGGAGATTATGGAGTTTGATTCGCCAAATAGCAAAGCTAAAGGGTGGAGAGGCACCTGGGGAGTGGAATAGTCTCCAGAATGCCCCTTGCTGCTTCTGTGCTTCCTCCTGCTTGCTGCTGCTGTGTTCCTGCTGTATGCGACATGGTGTGAATACTGTGTGAAAGGATCCCACTGTATCTAGTATAGTGTGTTGTTGGATTTTCTTTTACTCTAGCCCCACATAGGAACATCATAATTTTGTTGTTTGTTTTCGCTCTTCTGGGGACCGACTGCCACCCAGCTCCCAAATAAATCACACAGAGAGGCTTATTCTTAATTATAAATGCCCAGCTTTGGCTTGGCTTGCTGATAGCAAACTTTTCTTAACTTTAAATTATCCCTTCTACCTTTTAAAAGCCTCTGGGCTTTTCCTTTTCTTTCTTCTGTGATCCTTCTTTCACTCTCACTCCATGGTTGGCTCTGTAGAGGGGGGGCGTCCCCTAGCATCCTCTGCCCCATTTTCTCCTCTCCTGCTCTTTTTTCTCCTTCTCTTTATCCTCTCCTGCCAGCCTCACTTATCCTTTCTCCTACCTTGCTATTGGCTGTTCAGCTCTTTATTATATCATCAGGTGTGATGACAAGTGAACGTAACACAGCTTCACAGAGTTAAACAAATGCAACATAAACAAAATAACACACCTTAAAATAATATTCTCCAACAATAGCATGATTGTTTCTTGGGAAAATCCCACTCCTCACTGGGCATTTTACTTTCAGATTATAAAGAAGATGATTTTTATAAGAGCAAGGATGCTTAGTAAGATCAATGATTTGACTGAACATTCTGAGCCAGCATAAAAGATACAGGTGACTAAGACAGGTAGTGAATATGATTAGGGAAATAGTTTGGGTTATTCTGCCAATTGATCCACTAAGAGACACAAAAAAAGACAAAAATAGGCTAGAAGTCACTTTCCCCTTGATTTTTGTGGGATTTGCAGAGGATGGAACCTGAAAACAAGGAAGTCTCATGCATTATAGACCCATGGAACCTGCTTGTTGGAAAACAGTCTGATGATTAAAGAAGGCAATTATGTCCCTACACCCAAGGTTAGGCCTGAGTTCCTTGGTCATGTAGCTTACAGAATTAATCACAGTCCCTGGGATGTAGCTTGAAAAAGCAAAGTTGTGAAAATAAATTAAATACCCCTATTGTATGTAAACAAAAATAAACAGCTGAACACAGGAATGAAGTTTGTAGGTATCTGCTACACTGAAATCGCAAGCAGCTTCCTGCCAATACAAAAGGAACAGGCTGAAATATGCATGTCTTCCTTAAAACTTTGTTAACCAATTATAAAATAGTCATTGCTTTGGGGTAAAGATGTTATGGAGGGATCCTGTCCTGAACCTCCCATCTGGACAAGAGGTGAGTCCCTGGGCTCACACCCAGGGAGGTCTGCACCTAGATCCCATCCCTGGGCACCAGCCATTCCGGAGAAGACCTGCCCAACTTGGCCCTAGGATCTGGCCATCGGGCAGGGTCCCCTCCACCCCCACTGGGAAGGTTCCCCTTCTCTGAGACCCCCAGCAGACCCTGCAATCTCCACAGCCTGCCCCCACACCCATCTGCCTGAGACCCCAGGCACTTCCTGAGACTTAGAGACCAGCTCCCAGCTCCCATCCCTCCCTGGAGCTCCCATCTGGAAAAGAGAGAGAGGCTTCCTGAACTTGTCAGCTCTGTCTGGACCAAGAGCGCTGATAAGACCAAGAACGAATCCACAAGAGATAGGCAGACATCAAGGCAGAAGTACATACAACAAAATGAAGAGCAATACAGCATCACAAGAACCTAGCCCTCCTCCAACAGCTATACCTGAACATCATAAATTGGAAGAAGCAGAAGAAAACAACCTTATGAATAACATCATGAAGAGGGTAGAGGCTTATATGGAAGAAATCACAAATGAAATGGAGGAACAGACAAACAAAAAATGGGAAGAACGCTATAAAAAAAACTCGAGTAAAGGACAAATACAGCAGAAGAAAACAATAAATCCCTGAAAGAAAATCATGCAAAAAAGCAATAAAACAGATGAAGGAAACAGTCTAAGACCTGAAAAGGGAAATAGAAAAAATGAAGACACAAACAGAGGGAATGCTGGAAATAGAAAAATCTGAGTAAACAAATGGGAACTTCAGATGCAAGTATAACCAACAGAATGCAAGAGATGGAAGAAAAGATCTCTGGTGTTGAAGATATGGTAGAAGAAATAGATTCATCAGTCAAAGAAAACACTAAAGCCAACAAAGTCATGACCCAAAATGTCCAAGAAAATTGGGACACCGTGAAAAGACCAAACATACAAATAATAAGAAGGAGAAGAATACCAACTCAAAGGCACAGAAAATACATTCAACAAGACCATAGAAGAAAACTTTCCCAACTAAAAGAAGGAAATGCCTATGAAGATGCAAGAAGAATATAGAACACCAAACAGAAAGACTCCCAAAAAAGTCCCCTCGTCACATAATAATTAAACAATTAAATGTACAGAATAAAGAAAGAATATTAAGAGCAGGAAAGGAAAAAGGCCAAGTGACTTATCAGAATAACACTCAATTTCTCAATGGAGACTTTGAAAGCCACAAGGACCTGGACAGATGTAATGTGGACACTAAGAGACCATGGATGCCAGCCTAGACTAATATACCCAGCAAAACTTTCAATCATCATAGACAGAGTGAACAAGACATTCCAAGACAAAGCCAGATTTAAACAATACTTATCCACAAACCCAGCCCTACAGAAAGCAGTAGAAGGAAAATTCCAACCTAAGGAAGTCAGATACACCCAAAAAAACACAGGCAATAGATAAAGCCACAGAAGTAAACCCCAAAGAACAGAAGTACACACACACTACCACCAAAAAAAAACATTAACAGGAATGGACAATCACTGGTCATTAATATCCCTTAATAACAATGGACTTAATTCACATATAAAAAGACACAGGCTTACAGAATGGATATGAAAGCGGGACCCAACTTTCTGCTGCATACAAGAAACACACCTCAAATTCAAAGATAGACACTACCTAAGAATAAAAGGCTGGGAAAAGACTTTCCAATCAAACGGTCTTAAAAAACAAGTGGGTGTAGCCATCCTAATATCCAGCAAAATAGACTTCAAACTAAAATTAATCAAAAGAAATCAAGAAGGGCATTACATACTCATCACAGGAAAGATCCACCAAGATGAAGTTTCAGTTCTGAACATTTATGCCCCAAACACAAGGGCACCCACATATGTAAAAGAAACATTACTAAAGCTTAAATCACATATAAAATCCCACACATTAATAGTGGGAGACTATTAATAGTGGGAGACTTCAACACCCCACTTTCACCACTGGACAGATCTCCCAAATCGAAACTTAACAGAGAAATAAAGGACTTAACTGGACTTAATTGATATCTACAGGACATTCCACCCTAAAAAAAATTACCTTCTTCTCAGCACCCCATGGAACCTTCTCTAAAATCGACCACATATTGGCCACAAAGCAAATCTCAACAGATACAAAACAATTAGAATAACCTCCTGCATTCAGTCAGACCACCATGGTTTAAAGTTAGATTGCAACAACAACAAAAGGACAGAAAACCTACAATCTCATGGAAACTGAATAATGCTCAATTGAATCACCAATGGGTCAAGGAAGAAATAAAAAAAGAAATTAAAGACTTCCTAGAGATCAATGAAATTGAAGACACCACATACCCAAACTTATGGGACACTATGAAAGCAGTGCTAAGAGGGAAATTCGTAGCACTAAGTGCCCACATCAGTAAGTTGGAGAAATCTCACACTAGTGACTTAACAGAACACCTGAAAGGTCTAGAACAAGAAGAAGCAAAGTCTCCCAGGAAGAATCGACACCAGGAATTTATCAAATTGAGAGCTGAAATCAATAAAATAGAAAAAAAGAGAACAATACAAAAAATTAATGAAACAAAGAGTTGGTTCTTTGAGAAAATCAACAAGATAGACAAGACCTTATCTAAACTAACCAAAAGACAGAGAGAGAGCATCCAAATCAACAAAATCAGAAATGAAAAGGTGGGCATAACAACAGACATAGAGGAAATCCAGAGAATCATCAGGTGATACTTCAAAAACCTCTACTCCACAAAACTGGAAAATCTAAAAGAAATGGATAATTTTCTGGATAGGTACCACATACCTAAGTTAAATCAAGACCAGATGAACTATTTAAATAGCCCAATAACCCCTAAGGAAATAGAATCAGTCATTAAAAGTCTCCCAACCAAAACAAGCCCAGGACCAGATGGTTTCAGCGCAGAATTCTACCAGATCTTCAAAGAAGAGTTAACACCAATACTCTTTAAATTGTTCCACACAATAGAAACAGAAAAAAAATTACCAAACTTCTTCTATGAGGCTACAATTACCCTGATTCTTTAACCAAACAAGGATACAACAAAGAAAGAGAACTACAGACCAATCTCCCTCATAAACATTGATGCAAAAATACTCAATAAAATACTGGCAAACAGACTCCAAGAACACATCAAAATAATTATCCACCATGATCAAGTAGGCTTGATCCCAGGGATGCAAGGGTGTTCAACATATGAAAGTCCGTCAATGTAATACACCATATAAACAAACTCAAAGAAAAAAACAACATGATTATCTCACTAGATGCAGAAAAGGCATTTGACAAAATCCAACACCCCTTCATGATAAAGGTCTTGGAGCGATCAGGAATACAGGGAACATACCTAACATAATAAAGACAATTTACAGCAAGCCAACTGCCAACATCAAATTAAATGGAGAGAAA